>VNKB01004090.1:0-14728 GCA_008042735.1 Drosophila leontia
TTTGTTTTTATTCTTAATCTATGTCTATTCTTAGTCTATGCTTTTATGTACAAATGAGGAATGTGACTTCGTGTCTTGTTGTTGTGTTGTTAATGTCTAAATTGTGTGTACTTCATGTGTTTATCCTTACTCTATGTTTCTATGTACAAATTAGGAATCTGACTTCATGTCTTGTTGTTGTGTTGTTAGTGTTTGTGTTGCGACGTGGGTCGTCGCAGAACATATAAAAGAATGTGCGAAAATTACGCGTATAAAAGGTAGAGTAGATTTTTGAGTCAGTCTGTTTCCACCGCATATTTTTGTGTTTTGTCCTTGTCCTACTCACAAACAATGCAGTGGTATAACATCGCAATCGTATACATCTGTACTATTCGGTGTAATAGGGTCTTCCCACACACCGCCAAAGCGTGCCGTTCCGAATTTTCTCAAATGGACCGCGGTTAGAACGCATCTAAATCTAACCACGGTTTTTTGGCGATAGTTAGGCGATAGTTTTTCGGTGCAACTCTTAGTTCTTCTTCTTAACAGTGAAAATTTGACCATTTACTACGAAAAAGAAAACAAACTTGGCGAGAAACAATTGAAAAATGAAATTGTAAGGATGCTTTGGCCAGGATAAAGACTCAGTCGGCCCAGGAGTCCTCTACAGAAAATATTTATAATTTTACGGAGACAGGCAGGAGAAAGGACCGGAGGCCGGTATGTTTATTTGGGTGCGGAAAATGGGGTAGGCGATTGTCAGGAAAACCCAGAAATCCGTGCAACCGGCTCCGCAAGCCGTAGTCCGATTGCCGGATCCGGGACGAAGGCGAATCTTCCGAAGTCGGACCGATCCCGCAAGCCGGGGTACCGGTTTCCCCTGATCTCCGAGTGAGCGGCCCGAAGTGAGAACTGCCGGCCACGCAGTGCCATGTGCCGGCCGCCCTGGGTTCCCGAGAAGGGATGTCGAAGCGGCGAGTAGATCCCGCAGGCCGAATACCGCCCCGCCGCCTCTGGGTGAGATGGGGTCGCCCGGAATCGGAGGAGACCGGTCCCGCAAGCCGAGATCCAGTTTTCCCGATATGCCCGAACAGAGGGATCCGGGTGAGATGGGGAATCGCCCGAAATCGGAGGAGACCGGTCCCGCAAGCCAGGATCCAGTTTCCCCGATATGCCCGAGCAAACGGGACCCGGGTGAGGGCCACCAGCCACGCAAAACCATGTGCCGGTCGCCTGGGTGTCGGGAGGAAGGGTTCCAAAACGGAGAGACAGTCACGCAGGCCGAGTACCGCTTCGCCGCCTTGGCAGAGATAAGGTGGATGCCTAACCAGGAAGAAGGCCGATCCCGCACGCCGGGGTACCGGCCCCTCCTCTAAGGAAGGAAAAGCGAAGGGTTGCCGACCACGCTGGCCATGTGCCGGTGGCCCTTGCTCTCCAGAAGTAATGGGGCGCCGAGAGGGTAAATAATATTCCGCTGTTGTTTAACTAAGTCCAGAGTTTATTTACAGTTTTCTATCCTCCTAACTATTCCCTATCAATTCCTAACCTAAACGCACTCGAAGTTCCCCCACCCCGCAGGGGTTGGCCCTTGGCCAGCTCACCAATAGTTTACTCCAACTCCATTTTGGGCGCGTGGCCGGCGGCGTGGTTTTATTCCAATTGTATTCCTTGTAGCTCCGTGGCACGTCTGGTCTGTTGCTGGTATTCCGAGAGAAGAGACCGGGCTCGGCTTGCCGAGGCTCTTTTATAGGCCGCCGGCGATCGGTAGCGTCGTTTTGCTCCCGGCCTCGGGAAGCTTCGGGTGGGCTTCGGGCGAGCTTCGGCTGGCGTCATGTCTGCCTCGGCCGCCGATCCTGCTGCTCGGGCCCTGTCGTGTGTGCCGACGCCATTAATTCGGCTGATCGGGCCTTGCCTTAGGGTGTTTACCGAAAACGGTTCGGCTGGCCGTCCTTCGGCTCGGTCGGCTGCCGGCTTCGGCTGCTCGTGTGAGTGTTCGGCCGCTCTCGGCCGCTCGTTGTTTTCTTCGGTGGTTCTTCGGCTGCTCGTGGTTCTTCGGCTGCTTGTCGTCTCTTCGTCGTTTCTCTTAAATCTAAGTATCGAGCGCGTTTCTCTTAACTCCCTACTCCTAAGTCCTAAGTAAGTTAGTGTGCCCTTCGTGGGTCTTTGTATTTGTCGCTTATGTCCTAATGCTTAATACTAAATGTATATGGTCTTACGTGCTAAGATGAAATGAGCTTAAATACTACAAAATTGAAATGAACTTAAATACTACAGAACTGCCCCTGGTTGTGAGGCCTCCTCACAAAATTTAAAACGTGGCGCCAAAGCTACAAACATGCCCAAAATAGTCCCCAATTGCTACTATTTGATATAAACCGCCCACCTTTACCTTATTTTATAGATTTTGGATGCTTGTACCGCCTATACACACCCTTCGGGGCATTTGCTCTTTGTTTTGCTCTTTGAGAAAAATCATTGGAGAAAATCAGATTCCTAATTTTATTTTAAGTTAGTGCGAATAAAATCTGACGCAATCTGTGCTTTTGCTGTTGTTAAACAGCCGAAATAGTTGATAAACTATTCATTTTACTCCCACATCGGCCGCTTCAGCCATCATTGTTTACGTTTACATGAGCCACAGCTGATCGATCACCTGTTATTAGATGCGGATGCACTTTAACGCAGATCTGTGGGAACACGAGTTTCACTTTTTTTCAAGATTCCAACCTTTTCACACAAATGCGCTGAGTCGGAAGACAGTATTAGTAGCACCGCCACCGCATTTTAATCTTGTATACTTGTAGTGCTCAGGCTCCGGTGCCGGTCTCTGGTACACGCAAATGTTGATTTTATACTAATGCTACTGATATAATTTGCTCCATTTATTATTTGCGTACATTTGAATCTGTGATTCCCTTTGTGGGGGTCAAAGGCAGTTTATGTTAGCATATTTAATAGTTCCATATCATTCATACACGGGCCATATCAACAAAATCGGACGCGACTGTAAAATACAAGTAAGAGCTTAAATTAAGAGCTTAGCTTAGATAAAGCTTATCTATGCAATATATATCGATGTCAATAGATAGCACTTGATCGATGCATCTTGCTGACAACTCTGATTAGCTGCCATGCACCTCTCTAATCGAGCTTAATTTTTACCCCTGTTTCCGTTTTGCCCTTCTCACATTCTCTTGAGATCGGTGCCCAGTGAAACATCGTGATTCCTATATCACATAAAAATATAAAAATATATATAGTCACGTGCAGGAAAATTCATTCCAACCTCGCCGAACTATTAATTGTGCGTTGCCACACAATGGCTGTGGAATTTAAAACAGAGGAGAACTCTTGAAAACAAATATTTCTGTGGTTTTGTTCCCAAATACTCCGGGTAAGCATTTTGGGAAAATGTTAGGTTCGAATCGAAACTAAACTTTAGCTTTCTAGCCGGATCATCCGAGCCATCCCGCTCCCGATAGCGCAGCGAACCCTTTTATTGAGAGCCAGTAAAACCCCAATTAAGTGGCGGCGGCGACGATCAACGTTTCCCGCCCCGTTCCGCCTTCTGGCCGGCCACGGCCGCTGGCCTACCTTACGCCCATTTACATATTGATTTGGAGGTCGTTTCTTTATGGGATCTACGGGCCCGAAAAAGGGCGCTGCGCCATCTATTCATGTGCAGGACCATTTGTATCGCCTGCGTTACATTATTTTGTTAATCTTAGTTTACATATTTTTAAAGAGAGTTTGTACTTATATCTGAATTTGTTTTCATGTGCTGCTGACGAGTTTGGTTTTTCATTTATGACTTTAATTTCCACCTTTATCAGCCAAGGTCGCTGTGAGGTCAACGGGCCCGTCGACATCGAGGGACTGGGTCGTAAGTACGGCATAGCCGATATAAAAATTTATGAGAAGCCAAGGTCAGTACACAGGTTCTTCAGATCGCGCTAAATAGCGTTTTTCTTTTTTCTTTGTTAAATATTAGGATACAAGGATGAAATCGACTGTATTTACATTTTTGTATACATTTTTAGGATTAATTCCACATTATATTTTGAAGATAAACTTTATGAAATTATAACGAAATTGAAGTCATGAGTTATTAGAGTTTTTAATTTAGGCACCTTAAGAGTCAACCCCTCAGTGTGATTCCATATGCTTTAGAATTCATGATTTTTAAACGTTTTTCTGTCTTCTTTGGACTGTAACTAATGTGATTCAATCGTATTCAAGCTAATGTTAGTATTTTTTATAAGTGTAAGTCCCTGTGGTGTCAAAATGTCCAAAATGGGAGCCAACTACGTCCAATTCTTAATTCTATTAAGTGTAGCTGAAAAATAAAGTTGGTCGATAATGGGAGACGAAGGAAGAATTCTTGGTGATCTGTGCCCGAAAGCCCAAGTCAAAAAAGTAGCCAACTTAGTATGAGTCGACCTTTGAGGAGAGGAAATCCTATACCTATTGCTAGCACTAGAAATACAAACAATGGAAATACTGCGAGACGGGTTTTCAAAAAACCAGAATTAGTAGCAAGAGTCAGAGAAGAGCTTATACATATATAAGTTCAATGTAATTTCATTCACAAATATTAATTCATGGTGCAGTAGTCATAGGTCGACATCGACACATTCTGAATAGCCTTAACTGGTGATTTAAAGTTTATAAATGTTATATATATATTTATTAAATTTGTTTTTAGTATTATTTTTTTAAATTTAATTGTTAATTGAATTTAAAATGTTTGAAAATATATTTTTTTAAAGACTATAAAGTTACAAAATGCAGTATTTTTTTTTTTTTTTTCATATGACAAGTATGAGATTTACTTGAGGTAAGATAATAATATTTTCAGAATATGTCAAGAATACATTAAGAAAACTATCTTAAAAATTTCATTAAAATATTAATTAATTTACCCGAGTTATTAATAAAGTTCGGCTAGCAGAGGCACTTGACCCAATTGTGTCTGGACTACAAGGTCCTGCTCTACAACTCCACACTAAAGCCAATATGGACGTATGGCTCCCAGCTTTGGGGGAACGCGTGCAGCACCAATCCAAAATCCTGAGAACTATCACTGGGGCACCATGGTATATTATATACACTTATTGTTAGTCTCATAAATGAGAAGATCCAATAAATAAAAGCAAAGCCTAAAAAAAAACCAAAACAAAAGTAGCGGTGGCGGGGGATGCAGGATTCATCCCGACTTATTTACTGGCCGGCGGCGATGCTCCTAGCAGGTGATCCCCGGAATTTTCCACTGTGCGCGGCGGCCCTGTGGAATTCTTCGACACTTTTGCTTTTACTTTTCGCTGAGTGACGCATCTGCATTTAAGAAGTTTCC
The DNA here is from genome assembly GCA_008042735.1 of Drosophila leontia. Classification (NCBI taxonomy): domain Eukaryota; kingdom Metazoa; phylum Arthropoda; class Insecta; order Diptera; family Drosophilidae; genus Drosophila; species Drosophila leontia. The sequence goes on from VNKB01004090.1 coordinate 5,333, forward strand.
CGAGAATTAATTTTTCATCGTCAGGGCAGCGTGGCCGTGGCCTAATTCCGCCCAAGCTCTCGGCAGCAGCGCTACCTCGACCGCTTGGCTTGCCGTTCCTCTTCCGGAATGTTCCCCGCTCTTGCCTGTGCCACGGCGCTGAGCCATCTTCGGCAAAGACAAATGCAGCTCGCTTGCAGCTTTCGCGAGAGAGCCGTGTATGGGGAGTTGGCTTCGTGCCGGGTGTTTTTTTTTTTGTATTCAATTTATTATGTAGAACTAAAAATAACAAATATACTATGGTATAGTAACGATAGATGTTATCTCCTTCTCTCTCGCGGACGAAAACCTTGGCCCTTACTGTGCGGTACGGCCGCAAAGCATTGCTTCGCACAGTGGCAGGCCGCTTACCTCATCCGCTCGTTCCTGCCCCTCTCCATCTCCCTAAGTGATTTCATCACTTTCGTCGCGAATTCCACCGTCGCTTCCCACGTCCTTGGGCTCTCTAACATTAGCGGAACCAGCGGGCCCACCCCGATCTCCGCTCTTGCTGCCGCCTCCAGCACTGCCCGTTATTCGGCGAATCCGCACTCCAGACGGCACGATCAGGTCCATGGTGCGCGCGGAGCACGTTGCGCAGCTCGACCTTCTCGCGGACCAATTCTCTCAGAGGGACCATTCCCGCTATCACAAGCGCGGCGTCGTCCGAGACGCGCATAGTCTGCATGTAGACTCCGCACCCCGCATGTAGGACTGGGTCTAGTCAGCAGCTTCCTGGTGGTCTGCTTGGGTCCTCTGGTGTTAAGGAGTATCCGCGAGAGGCTTCCTGCCGTCCTGCTGGCCTTCTTCTGGGCGTACTCTAAGTGCTCCTTAAACGATAGCCGGGTATCGATCAGAACGCCGAGGTATTTAATTGCCCTATGCGATCTAATCACGGCTTCGCCTACCCGGATCTCGGCAGTTTCCACGATCGTCCGGCTCGAGATCAGGACTGCCTCTGTCTTGTGTGCGGGTTGTTTGGGTTCTCCCCAGAGGGAGACGTCGACGATTTACGACGCAATTTCGTCGCCCTAATCAAAGAGTCCGAGCAAACCCAAGAGGTGTGGACTCGACACGCCGACCTCGAACGGCTATATACTGTGCCTCCTGGAGAAGAGAGACCGGGACCCAGTGGCCTGTTTGCAAATCTAATCGCCGGATCGAACTCCGGAGTCTCTCCCACGGGACGCCCTCGTTCTACTCATAGTTTCGCTACCACCACCCAGAGCTTCGTTATGACGACCCCTACCTTCACTGTTCCTACCCCGAGTAGGCCTACAGTTCGATGGGTATTCAGATCCATTGGCTTTCCTCGAAGAGGTCGAAGGCCGGGCTTTATCCTATGGGATCGACCTAGGGCTTCTCCCTCGAGCTATGGCGGAACTGCTGACGAGCAGAGCCGACAAGTGGTTCCAAACGAGTCGGCTCCAAGGGGCCGATTGGACCACATTACATTTCCACATTTCTTCAATATTCAATAAAATCAGTACGAAAAGAACTCTTTGCGTATTCACTTCTCCGCAGCCCAATTTGTATTGTACTTAATGCGGCGACTATTGCCACTGGTACTGTACTTGAGGCACGCAACAAAACCTATTTCAGCATTAGGATTTAATCTGAATCCGCACAATACTGGATCAAAATTATCAGGATCAGGAAACTATATTTCATAGGAACGACTTAGAAATTTTTAAGATAAATTCATAAAACTTCGTTTACTTTAAGATTAAGTCATTTTAACTACATTTTAAAGATTTTATAGGAATCGGATGACGAATTCCTATAGTTTACATACAAAAAAAAAAGGAAAAATGTTCTGTTTTTCCTTATTGTTGCGATCCGTAGCGTCGTTTTAGGCGGTTGGTTTACGCTCCGCTATTCCTCCATCCACCGAGTAATTTTTCTTTGCCGAAAAATGGGATAAAATTTTGGGCTTTTATTAAGCGGCGGGCCCTGTATAAATTTGTCCTATTTTAATGCACTTTTCACTTTTTTTCTTCTACAAAAAAACTCACCCTGGGGGACTCCGCGCTGAGCTGAGCTATAAGCCGTCAGCCGTCATCTCCGCTTTCCGCTGGCAGTGTGCGCCCGGCCTTAGAGCAAAGCTGCCGCCAGCGCGAGCCATCGGAAATCCGGAAAAAAAATAATTCGATTCCGCGATCGGAGTAAACTTAGTTAAATCCAATTTATTAAATAAATTAGCGTTAGTTAGATTTTTTTTTGTTATATATTTTTTTGTTAGTAACAAAAAAAAAAGAAGTAGTGAGCAAAGAGAAAACAAAGTGAAAAGAAAAAATTTATGTGTGGTTCGATCTCAGTCGGCTATAAATTTTCACGAGTGTTAGGGCGACCTTATTTCTTCGTGTTTTCCCGTCGGAAGCGCTTTCGCCGATGGATCTGCAGTAAGGGTGAGTGAGTGAAAGTGGAGAATTCTCCAAATTAAGCCTTATTCTGCATGTCGTCAAACAGTTGGAAAAAATAAATAAACAGAAAATTACACAAACTAATAAATTATTGAACCGATCAGCAATCTGCCAAATTTTTATTTGTTTTGGCCCACTGTGCGCTAACAAAATGAACCAAATTAAACGTATTTAAATCAATCTTCCACTTTTTCTTCCTTTCTTTGCCACACTCAAAAAAAAATAAAGTCGATTAAAAATAATTATTTCGTAAAACTCATTTCATTGTAAGGAGAAATTTTTGAAGTTTTATCACAATTTATTATTATACATGCTATTGTTTAATTTTATGTTTAATGTTTCAATTTTTATGTTCTTCGATTAATTAGGGAATTAATAATATTTATAATGTTTTAAAACCTTAAATTTTATTGCCTCCACCAGCATGCCGCCCCAGTAGGGTCCCTGGCCAAAGGCAGGGAGGGCTACAAATGAACATCAGAGGGTTTAAAACTTAAATGTGTGATAATGAGAGAGTAGCCTGGCTGTGTGTGTATTGTCGATATTTGATTTCCCTTCCCCTTTCTCGTCGCTGCACGCAAAATTAATAAGATACTGGTTGCAATACCCAAACGCAAAATTCAGGCAAGATCACCACCACCATAGACGACGAGCGTAGCCGAGGAAATCCGCGTGCGCCTGAGTTTCGCATAACCATCTCGCCTGATCGTTACAATAATGATTATTAAAATCAGTATAATTATTATGGCGCCCAAACGTGTTGGCCAAATCAAAGTTTTGTTTTAAATTTAATGTTTAAAATAATGTCACATACACATCGTTCTCTTTAGTTTCTCTTTGTTTTGTTTCGGTTCTCTTAATTTTTGTCGTCAGTCGCTTAGGAATACTTTGACAGGAGCGGTTCGCGTTGTTCAAGGGCCACGGATGATGACAAAAATCTAAGAAAACAAAAATCTTTTCTATAAATATTTTTTAGCGGGACTTATCTTTATCTCAAATAGACGCATAGGAATACTGGAAAAAAAAAAAAATTATCAGTAGTAAGGCCACGGATATTTGGGGTTAAGTCGAGATCTCTTACTAAGAGATAGCGAAACAGATATACCGTTCGCATATGTAGGATGCACTAGAGCCGCGAGGTTTCAAGGCAAAGGCACATTGTTGTGCCTTCGGAGCGAGTTGTCAAAGCGGAAGATGCGATTGCAGCGCGCTTATCATAAGACATAGCTCCAGAGTAGCAGCAGTTCTTTTCTTTCTCTTTCTCTCTCATTATCCACATAATTTGGGTTTTTAGTAAACAAAGCCTTACTGGGAACGCTGCTTGGTTGGATGGCAATAATAAATGTTGATATATTTCCGTTTACTTATTTATTTTATTTTGAATTCACATCATATGAAATTATTTATTTATTTACATCTTTATCTTTTTGAACTCTTATATTATAGGAAATTATTTATTATTTTAAGTAAAATTATTTACTTAATTTTGGATAATCAAATTGAATTTTATTTAGCGCTCAAGTTTGTTTGTTTAGTACCGTCCGTATTAGCGGTGAAAATATTTCTCTTAATCTCAGCAGCCAGCTTAAGAGTGAAATCAAAAGAGCGGATCAGCCGTTCGCAGAGCTCAAGGTCGTTGACCGAGGATTTTAAGAGAGCTGTTTTTTCTTAAGAACCTGTTGATATAGGTCAGTGCCAGACGAAAAGAGAAAATCAGCGGTTCGCTCATTCGAGGTCGTTGACCGCCGCTGTCAAAGAGAAGCTTTTTGCATTGCATATTATTAGGGCAGGTCGGAAACGAGAGTGAGAGGATCAGCTGGCAAAATCTATTCAAGCTTATCAGAGCAATCGAGCGTCATCTGTATCTGTTTATCTATTAGATATTTAGGTTTTGGATTTTGTTTACATTTTTCTGGGTAGGGTTTACGAGAATTTGCGAAGTATTTTTTTTTTTTGCGGTAAAAACATGGCGGATTCCGAAAGGGAAGAGGTTGCTCCCGAGTCAGAGCCAGAGTGCTCGCTATGTAGAAGACCCTTGTCCAAAGGCACTGTGTTTACAACCGAGTGCAACCACGAATTCCATAAAAACTGCGTAGCAAGTCACTCAAAAACAAACCAGAAGTGTCCAACTTGTGGAACTCCCAGTTTCATACCTCCCGCTGCGACTCCAGCTTCAAAGAGGGCAACGAGTGCGGATACCCATCAGGCAGCCAAGATACAGTGACCTCCAGTTCGAGGGTAAAGCTCTCGAATTCTACTGGAGATTCCGAGATACTCGGACGGACGTTGACATTCGATCGCAAACAAAAAGAAAAAGAGAGTTTTGATTTTTTTTTTGGGAGGCAGTTGTAGCCCTTATGGATGAGTTGGAAACGCCAATGTCTGAAAGAGAAACGATGGAGATCCTTCGCATGAACTTAAGGCCAGAAATTCGCCATGAGCTGCTGAACGTAGAGATAAGTTCAGTCGATCAGTTGAGGGAAGTCTGCCGAAAGCGTGAAAGTTTTCTGGAGGATGTCAGGCGAAATTTGGCCTATCAGAAGGTCGTGACATTTAAGAAGCAGGTTGCCGAAGTGGTGGAAGAGCTGCTCCCGGATGACGCCACGGAATTTTCTGAGGTTGAGGTTTAAGAGGAAATTGGTGCCATGGCTCTCGTGTGTTGGAATTGTCGCAAAGAGGGACATAGGTATCAGTATTGTGATGGAAAGCGCAAGATACTCTGCTTCGGCTGCGGAGCCCCAAATATATATAAGCCGTCGTGCCTAAAATGTTAAAAAAAAAACGCGAAGGGGGGCACGCAGCGTCGTCAACAGTCGGGTCTCCAACGCCATCGACCGACAAAATTCAGCACAAATCAGTAGATCCTAACTTAAGTACTCAAATTCCAGAAGATACACTTTTGGGGCCAAGCCACAAAACAGTCTGGCAGCAGATAATTAAACTTAACTCGGAAAAAATAAATATATATCATTTGAAACGTCAGAAATCCGACTCGCGAAATGCCAAACGATTAAGGGAATATAAGAGAGCCTTAGTCGTAGTTAATGCTATCAGATATAAGTCGACAGATAAGCGTCCTTGTGCTGAAGTAAGAGTGTTGGGCCGACAGGTCATGGGACTGTTGAAGACCGGAGCAGCAATCAGCGTAATAGGAGGTAGTTTGGCAGAAGAAATAATTAAAAGTAAAATTCCATTTAAGAAAGGAGGTTCTTCTATTAGCACGGCCGACGGCAAATGTCAAGAAGTCATAGGCCGAATAAAAGTTTCCGTCCAATATAACCAACAGGACAAGAACATGGATTTCTACATAATACCTTTTCTCAAACAGGACTTATATTTGGGAATTATTCAAGCTATTGCCACCAGAGATGGTAATTTCAGAAATTAATTCCGACGCCTACGACTAGTCAGCGCAACAAAGCGAAAATTTGCAAGAGGTTATACAAAAGTTTCCATATTTTGCGGTATCTGGATTGGAATTATCGCACTCGATAGATATAGAAGATGCCATACCGGTGAAGCAGAGGCATTTTCTATATGATGAGGTGGATCGGATGCTGAAATTGGGATTAATTAAGGAATCCGAGAGCGACTGGTCGTCTCCGGTAGTATTGGTCCAGAAACCGGGAAAAGTTCGGCTTTGTCTAGAAAGCCGCAATTTTAACGCTGTTACCCGCAAGAACGCGTATCCACTCCCACAAATAGATGGAATTTAATACTGGCAAATCCCGCTCGAGCCGGAATCCCGAGACAAAACTGCATTTACGATACCTGGGAGGCCTCTATACCAGTACCGAGTAAAGCCTTTTGGCCTTACAAATTCGTGTATCTCGACGATTTGTTGATTGTGTCAGACAGTTTTGAATCGCATATAAAGGTATTAGGGATGGTTGCTGGCCATATTAAGGCAGCAGGCTTAACTCTAAATGTTGAAAAGAGTAAGTTTGGCAGAAAATCAGTCAAATACTTGGGACATATTGTTGGCGAGGGAGTTATTCGGACAGATCCGGAACAGATTTCCGCATTGAAGGAGTTCCCGTTGCCAAAGTCGCTGAAAAGCCTAAGAAGATTTCTGAAGATGGTCGGTTAATACCGGAAATTTGTAGAAAATTTTGCATCAGTGGCAGCGCCGCTAACAGATTTATTAAAGGCAAGGCAAAAAATTGCTATGACACCTCAAGCAGAGAAAGCTTTCGAGGAATTGAAGCAAAAATTATGCTCAGCTCCGGTACTTCGGAGTCCTGATTTTACGAAGGCATTTTTTGTACATTGCGATGCCAGCCATACCGGTGTGGGAGGAGTTCTGGTTCAGAAAACTTCTGAGGGGGACGAATATTTGTGTCAAAAAAATTAAACAATGCACAAAAGAATTACTCAGTAACGGAACAGGAACTTTTAGCAGTGTTAATGTGCATAAAAAGATTTAGGGCATACATAGAAGGACACCAATTTACCGTGATCACCGATCATGCTTTCTTAAAGTGGCTAATGTCGCAGACCGATCTGCACTCCAGATTGGCTCGATGGGCATTAAAATTGCAGGGTTTCGACTTCAAAATCGAGCACCGTGGTGGCAAGCTTAACGTCGTTCCCGACGCTTTGTCCAGGATCAATGAAGAGAATGTGGCAGCTTTGGATGTTGAGCATGGGTTGTTTGTGGACATGGATTCCGCTGAGTTCAAGACCCCGGAATATTCCGTGTTTCGAGAAGGAATCCATCAAATTCAGATAAGCTACCTGATTTGAAAGTTGTTGACAATTTTGTGTACAAACGAATGGAGCATGATACGGGGATTTGATTCACGACCAATTTAGTTGGAAGCTGTGGATCCCGCAAAGCCTGATAAATAAGGAGTTAAAAAACGCTCATGACCATCCTATAGCATCTCATGGTGGAATCCACAAGACGCGGGAGGGTATAAGGCGTTATTACTATTGGCCAGGACTTGCAAAAGATGTGAAGGCACATGTCTTAGGGTGTGAGACCTGTAAGGCTACCAAGGCTCCGAATATGGTTCAGAGACCCCCGATGGGGAAGGCTCCGGAATCCAGTAGATTCTTTCAAAAATTATACGTCGACTTTTTAGGACCATGTCGCCTTTTTTTTAGTCTTAGATCATTATTCAAAATTTGTATTCCTGAAGGCAATGAAGAAGCAAACTGCAGTGGCAATTACCAAATATATGGAGCAGGAATTGTTTCATACGTTTGGATTCCCGGAAACGGTCGTCACTGATAATGGTTTGCAGTTTAAATCGGATATCTTTAAAGATTTTCTTAGGAAGCACAAAATAGGCCACACTCTCACAGCTGTGTATTCGCCGCAAGCAAATGCTTCAGAAAGGGTCAACCGATCTGTGCTCGCGGCCATCAGGTCGTATGTAAGGCCGGATCAGAAAGACTGGGATGAAAAACTTAGCAGTATTTGTTGCGCTCTAAGAACTAGTGTCCATTCTGCCATAGGAGCGTCGCCGTACTACATGGTGTTTGGTTAGCAGTTTATAGGCTCTGGACCTACCTACAAGTTGTTGAGGGCTTTGGGATTGTTGGAGGACAAAACTATGTCTTTGAACAAGGAAGACTCCATGGACATAGCGCGTGCAAAGGCTTGTGAGGTTTTGCAGAAACAAAACGAAAAGAATGAGCGGCAAATTATGAGCAGGCCAGTAGCATACACGGAGGGCCAAGAAGTATTTCGAAGAAATTTTAGGCAAAGCAATTTCCAGGCAGGATACAATTCTAAATTGGGTCCTGCGTATCTAAAAGCTCGAGTTCGCAGAAGACTTGGAAACTCGTATTATGAGTTAGAGGATCTGCAGGGTCGACAGATTGGGAAATATCATGCCAAAGATATAAGGCAATGAGCGGCTGCCTCAGGCTTTGACCCCCAAGTTTGATATTTAGCGGGGGGCATTTGTAACGCCTGATGCATGGGCAATATAAAGATACTTCCCTGGCGCCATCTAGGGAGTATCAGCGCAGTTCCAAACTGGGTGCAGAGCGGAGCTAAGGGGCGAAACTCACCTCTAACAGGGGCATGTGTCAGCGATCGGCTGCGACCCGAAGGAGGGAGAGAGCTAGGGAGAGGGATCCCGTGGGATGCGAGGCTGAGTCCGCTTTCTTTTGGTTCTGGCAGCAGAGCAAATAAGTACAAGTAAAATTCGCCAAAGTACACACACGTGGAAGCCGATTTTTTTATCCTACGCGTTGCCGCTGCCAAGACATTAAGAAGGCTTTAAGAAGGCATTAAGAAGGAAAAGGGAGTCCCAGATTTTAAGATCTCAAACTCCAGCGAGCTCAGCGCTGCCCAGTCGGAGTACTATTTTCTTATAGAAACGGGAGGAGGGATTCACTACCCGTTTCTGTAAAAGTCTAATTCGCTTTTATACATGGGTGGCCGGGGTAATTCGTGTATTTTGGCATCCGCCGTCGCTGCTCGGGTGAGGAAGAAATTCTGGCCTTTTGAAGAATTTCTTCCTCCCCAGAGCGTATAAAAATCATATCATTTACGGAATTTCCCCTCCCAAGAGAGTATAAAAAATTGGATGTACGAAGAATCCGTCGCTGCTCGGGTGAGGAAGAAATTCTGGCTTTTTGGAGAAATTCTTCCTCCCCAGAGTATAAAAATTTATAAAATAAATCATTAAAACTTTTTTATTTTTTTATTTGTTAATTTTTAATTATAATTTATTCCAATGGTTATTAAATTACTTATATTAATGTATAAATCTTATTAAAAGCCACTTAAACTTACTTTTCTTAGTTCCCGGTCGGGATTTGAACCCATGTCTCAGAAATCACAGACCGTCCGCTTACCAACTGGGCCACTGAGTCAAATCAAAAGCTAATGTCGGGAACGCGAATACATACAGTTTCAAGGAAAGTGCAAAAATAGCAAAAAGGGAAATTTCGTTCGAAAACAGGGGTAGATTAAATTCTTGTGGAAATGGGAGGG
>VNKB01004099.1:0-17441 GCA_008042735.1 Drosophila leontia
AATAGTTTTTTTTTTTTTTTTTTTTGTGTGTGCCTTTGTGTCCAGGACTCACTTAGCCATGATTAATTAAGCCTGCAGCGCACGCCTAATGGCCCTGGAACCAGGAGTAGTTCCATTTCCATTGCCATTACCATCATTCTCGTCCTCATTCCCCGTATCTGCATTCGTATCTTTATGCCATTTTCTTCATTCCCGTTACCAAAACCCATCTGATTTTTATTTTCCTTTGCCATCATGTCCGGGCCATTGACCTTGGCGGCGGACTAATTGGTAATGGGGCTAAAGATGGCCAAAAGGGAAATGGAACTGGCCTGAAATGGGGATTAAGGCGAGCGGAAAATGATAAACTGAAATGCAGGATGCACCGCGGCGGGTCAAGGTCAATTTCAACGTTGAGCTATTTGGTCTTAATGAGAAGGGTTAATGAAAAGGACTTCCCCTTATTGGGGTCAAAGATGATTGATTGCTGGCAAAAGGCATTCTAATTGATTCATTTTTGGGTTATTAAGGGCCGTCAAGTACACTAATTGAAACTAATTGAACAAGGGGTTTTAGATGTTTTGTTATTAAATAGGTTGGTCTTTATATTATAAAGCCATGAAAAAAGATTTTAAGATGGTTAAGATGGTTAAGATGGTTAAGAAGATAGAGGTTTCTTTTTGTCAAAACAAATAGCAAATGGGTTTCTGGCCAAGAAAGGGTAATAAGAATAAGTTAAGGTAATTGCCATCACCAAGCAAATGACAAACTTTATAAATCCTGCGAGACCTGAACTGTTTTTCCTCCGTTTTTACTCTGCTTTTCCTCTATTTTTTCCTTAAATTGCCAAATGGAAATCTCAAAACCCTACATCTTCAGAGATTTTCCCTGAGCCAAATCAAATTATACCGAAAAACCGACGTGCATATATGTATGTATGTACGAAGTATATAGAACCATTAGCAGCATACCTTTGAGGGGGACTTTCAAAAGGTTGATTGTGCAACAAGCAGGAGCAGGTGAAGGAGCAAGAGTTGGAGCAGGAGCAGGACCAGGACCAGGTGCAATTGGGATTCCCGACTGGCGGTTAATTGCTGCTTACCTGCTTCAGGCCGAGCTGCGCAAATAACTCAATTAGAGCTGCCATGCATTTTCCTCTACTTCTTCAGTATATATATATTTCCATTTGCCTCCACCGATTTTCCCTTGCCCCCAACGAGAGGCATTTTCGCCTGGCGCTAACTTCGTTCCTTGGACCAAAAACTTTTGGACGCGTTGATGAAGAAGTGCACAAAGGTGCGAAAGACCAGCGGCAGGACATGGACCAAGGACCAAGGACCAACAGGGACCGGGAGCAAACAACAAACAAAAAACGCAAACTCAATGCCAGGGAAAAACCTCGGGGGAAATCGCTTCGTCCAGGCCCACTTCAACTGCAGTTGCAAATAAATAAAAGCGCAAAAAAGAGAGAAAATTGAGCCAAAAAATAGCGTGAAAATGTAAAAAACAAAGTTAATTGTTGGCGGGCACCCCGCATTTTCCCATTTTCCCATAGACACAAGTGCATAAATAATGAAATCTGTCTGCAGCTCTCAGCGATCTCGAATTAGTCGCAAGTGGCAAACTAAATGGCAATCATTAAGCGGCAAACAAACTGAAAACTGAAAACTGCCAACTGGAAACTGAAAACTGTAAACTGTAAACTGTAAACTTACGAAGCCCCCCTCGAGGTGTACAAATAGGCTAGGCTTTCCTTTTGAAACTGCTGGCAAAGATTTGTTACGTTTTCACGGAAATTGCAGGCTGCTTTAGGTTTTCTACAAAAGTCGCAGTCATTAAAAGATTGTGAAAGTTCCAATGATGGTTGAAAATAAACTCGTACAGAATTGTATTTATTTTGTAATTCCGAATTTAATAATACAGAAATAATGGTTTTATTTAAAATATTCAAATAAGAGTCTCACATTTTTCCCCATTGACAAAGCTCATCTCAGTGTGCATTAAAGACAAAGGAATTTTCCACCTATTTGGTTACGCCGGAGCTCTCCTCCGTTGATGGCTTACCTGCGATGTAGATTAGCATATGTCTTCATTGCTATCTACCATCTCCATCTGGATCTCCATCTGGTGCTCTCCATCTGCATCCCAATCTCCATCCGTCAGCGGCTTCTATCAGTCATCCATTTACACCCAGTCCCAAGTGCCACACCCCCTTCGTGTCGCCTTGTTTGGCATTTAAAGGTAAGCAGCTAAGTGGCAAGTCACCTGCCTTTTCTCCTCTTGTGCTTTTTACACACTTCAAAATACTGTAGAGAGTTTTTTGTTTCTTTGCAAATTATATTTCTATATGTAAATATACAAAGAAAAAATTATTATACTGCAAATGATGGTCTATAAGATATGGTTTAAGTTGAAATTATATGCAAACAATAAATTTAAAACCTTTAAGAAGTTATTATATTTTTGTTCAGCTTTAAAAGCCGAGTTGATCCAGCAATTCCCATTGATTGAGATTGAGCTATGTATATGTGCTTGCAATTTACAGCACAGTTCGAGGCTTAACAGCACTCTGTTAACTTATGTTAATTCGAATAACAATAACAAATCATAATAACGAAGGCAAAACTCTGATATATATTATATTATCTACGATAATAAATGGAAATATATTGTTATAAATTTGTTGGTAATTTAATTTTTTTTTAAGTCACTCTTAGTACTTTTTCTCTCAGTGCACACCCCGCAGCGGCTTGTCAATGACTTTGATGTACGAACACACAGCGAGCAGAAGCTCCGGCTAAGAGGGTGTCTCAAGGGGGGGTTGGAAAGGGGGCGCTGTGGCGGGCTAAGGAGGGGCCAAGTGGGGTCTTGTGGGGGGCAAGGGGACTGGCTTACTTACAAAGCGACGTCGTCAGCGTTGTCAAGTTGCATTTGGCTCAATTGAAATCGAAGTTGCATCTCCTGGCATCTCTTTTGTCTACGCGAGCATTCTATGACTCCTACTTATTCGCAGCCCCGCGAAAGAGGGGGGTGTCTCTACACCCCCTTTCCACCCCTAGCGGTGCGGGGGAGGGGGCATATTAAGGTGAAAAAGGTGGGGGCGTGGCCCGCGTGCAAAATACAGATGTGTGTGCACACATTTTGACGGAGACATCGCTCGGATTTCTGGCATCAATGCGCAGCAGCATATGGGGAAAATGCCAGGCAATGGCGGCGGGAAAGCGGAGAGGAATAGGAAAAACCGGAAGTGGGTGGAGCCGGGAGGAAGCATCCTTTTTATTTCAAAGTCGCAGCGCGTAAAACGAAATTGACAAAATCGCATGAAAGTGGCCCAGGCGTTGCAGGGGCGTCGGATGGGCAGGCGTGTACTTCCCAAGGAGGTTGCGACGACAGTCACTTAAATTTAACTGTAACTGTTCCTTATGATAAGTAAGCAAGCTTATGTCAAGCAACACAAAAAATATCAAATATTTTCAGGCGTTGGAAATGGCAGGGATTTATCAGAAACGAGCGAACTGGCTGGCATTGGAGGATTGGTGGGTGAGCGGAGATTTAACAGGAGGCGTAACCAGGACTAAGGATATTTGAAAGGCTCCCAGAGCTGACTTATTGATTGGTATGCTCTCACAGTCACAGCAGAGACAGATCGATAAAATCGAGGCGTCTTAAGGTTAAGATGTATTACTTATTTCTTTCTTTGGCATTACAATTCCAGCGATGCACAAATTAAAGGCTAGGAATGTATATTTATGTATATCTAGACGATATGATTTATCGATAAAAATATCCAGCTCTATGTGATTTAGGAAATATTGTAAACTTTGATAAATCGAATTTGTATATATCGAAAAATATCGATTTTAACTTTTAAAAATATCGATGTCTTCTTTTTGTTGTTTCTAGAAACCAAGTGTGTTTTATTCAACCATTTTATACAACATTTCTTTTTATGAACAACAAATCGATATTTTTAAATGCAGACAACCGCACAAATGCAATTTATAATACATTTCGGTAAATTTACGCTTCAATTAATTCTCCTTTTGCCCTCCAATTAGGCCTTTCGGTTCGCTACCAGAAACGTAATACCATTCAAGGGGGCGGCTTTCAGCGCCATTTTGGAGCTGAAGGCATATTGGTGTGACGATATCGTTTCCGGTTGCCATTGTTGTTTGGCCGCAAAGTGTTTTTATGAACTTAATTTGTGGCTCTAGCTTAAACGGTTCGCATTTCACCGGAAAGTAGACGGGATCCGGCTAAGGAGGGGGCGGTGGTAAATGCGTGAGTAAGTACCGAATTTACGGGCGATGAGAAAGAGTGGAATACGACCAAGTTTCTGGCTGAAAACTTTTACCTTTCCCAGTGCCACAGCACACCTTTTCCTCCGTTTGCCTCCGATTTTCCACCGATTTTCCCCCGCTGTTTCTCACCTGTTGTTTGTTGTTTGTTTTATCTACGTACCTCAAAGTCTGAGCGCAAAAAAAAAAGCTTTAAAAAATTAACTTGAGACGCTGAGTAAGCGAGTGGCTCCTTGAGGAGGACTCTCTATCCCTGGGACTGCGCACTTAATGAGCGTTTAATTGGCTTCATTGTTTACATTATGGACGTGTCCTTAGCTGTGCGCCAAGTGAATAGTTTGGCTTGATTGAATTTCTTGGGAAAACTCTTTAATTACAACCCATTGTTGGTGCCACAAAGCAGCCAAGCGAACGATCAAAAGCAACACAGCAACTTTGGTTAAGGTTTAGTTTTAAAGTTAAGCTTGCTTTATTTTAAACACATTAAACAAAGAGTATTTATGTATTTGATTGCATATTATTTCAAGAAGCATCTACAAAATGTAGCCTTATTTTTCGCGTCTAGTGTGTAGTGAAGTATAAAGTGAAATTTACTGCTCGGTGCGTTGAAAAAAGCGCGTGGGCGATTTTCATTTGGCAAATTGCACAGGCAGCCATAAAAAATTTAGAAGGATCCGGCTCCGGGTCCGCTACAAAGACAAGAAAAGCACGCTCGGGGTTTGACCCCTTCTCCTCACTCAAGGAAAAAAAAAAAAAAAATTTTCCCCTCCGCATCGCCTTTCGGAGGGGGGGGCCTGATTTTATTTACAAATGCTGCAGCATTTTATACGGCCATTAAAATATTTTATTGCTTTTGGCGTAAATTTTAAGCAACAATAAAACGTGTATATCCCAGAGCCACAGAAACGTGAGGCAGCCACAGAAGAACATTTCCGAAAAAATAACAAAGTATTTAAAGAAGGCAATATTTCGCTGAAGAAGCACTTTCTCTATATATTTCCCTTAAAATTGCTATGTTCTTATAATATTTTTTCATTGTACTTTGGGCTTGAGAACATCTACTCATTGTATTTTATGTTTTAAGCCTTTATTTGTTGACATTTTTATCAATGTTAAATGTTATAAATTTCATATTATAATTATAAAATTTCAAATTATTTAACTTTTGTACCAGCAACTTATTTAATTTTCACTTTAACATTTTACTAATATACATTTCCAATTATTTAACAACTTCTAATGTTATTTTATATAAAAGACATTAATTTTCTAATATTTTTACTTCTATAACATTTTAATTAATATTTTTAAATGGTGTTGCCCAACTACTTGTTTAATTTTGCATTTTAAGCTTTATTTTTTACTTATTTAAAATTCACAATAATTTCATAACATTTTTATTACATATTTTATAGATTTTATATAGCTTATATTACGCTAATACCCCAGGCTAAGGACCCTATATTTTTCTTTTTGTTCTTTCGACATGCCAACACGACCACGCCCCGGTCGTGTTTCGCCTTTATTTTTATGACAGGCCAGGCATTTTCCCCCGAAAATTTCCTTTAGCGATTCGGTGAAAATTGAATTTGCATTTGCGCATAAAATGGTGTTCCATTGCCTTCTCCATGGAAGGGGAAAGGGGAATCTTCTCGCCAAGCCTGGTTGTTTAGCTTTATACCTTTTTTTTGGGTTTTTAATAACATGTAAAACCTTAATTAATATTTTAATTTAATTAATATAAATAATTAGCTAATTACATTTAAAAAAAAAACACGAAACTCTCTATCACTAATTTCTTTTTTCTAGAGTTTGCTGTAAGTTTCTTAAATGTTTACTTAAAATAATGTTTTAAAGAACGCATAATATATGCATATTTATTAAATATATTTAAAAAAAATATTAAACTTATTTAACATTATATTTTATATATTTATACATTTTGTATATTTTTTAAATTAATAAATTAGGTCTAGAAAATAATGTATAAAATTATGTAATATATTTTCAAATGAATAAATAACTATAATTAACTTTACGTTGTAACTTTTTAAATATATTTATAATGTGAATAAATTATATAAGTAAATTAAATTAATAAAATAATGTTAAGCTTTTTAATTATTTATAAATAAATATTCTTTAAATAAAGTATGTTCCTCGTACATACTTCCTTCTTTTCAACTATATAAATAATTCTTTAATAAACCCTTCATTCTGATTGGAATTTATTTACATAGTCAACTAAATGTTTAGCTTAAAATAAGTTTTTAATATTTTCTGATTAAGCTCTAATTTAAAATTAAATTTAAATATTAAAAATTGTCATGTATCATGTGCACTAGCAAGGGAAGTCTATTCTATCGATAAAACCCTATGCTCACCTACTATATATACTTATATAACTTTCAATTTTGAAGAAAATTCATATTTTTTAAGTGCACTGTAGCCCCCGTACTGTTTTCCCCCGTGTGGCTATTTATGGCAGCTGCTGTTCCCCGCCTTTTGCCACGCATACAAATGGCAGCCAATTGATTTACATGTGCCGGCAGTCATTTGTTTTTACCCCGAAAAAGCCCTGCCGAAGCTCGACTTAAATTTTACTATTGGAAAAAACGAAATCGTCGTGAAAAACCGGGTCTGCGTTTTATGGCCAGTCCAAAACGCTCCGCTCCGAGTTCTTTCATGTAAATTATGTTTATGATGCCTCGGAGTCCGGGAATCGGGGGAAATATCAGCACCCAGACGGTGCATACATAAATATATACAAAAATATATATATGTATATGTTTGTATATTTACGCATTTCTGTTTGTGCTCAAATTGCGTTTCAATTAAATATCAGGTTTTTATTAAATTTGTACTTAATTTGGTTTGCGAAAACCATTTTAATTTGCGTTTCGCTTTATTTGTTTATTAAATCTATTAAATTAAAGGGAAAGAGGGGGGAGATGAGGGCTGCAAAAATAAAAACAACAAACAACAATTTGCTCACCATTTTTCTTTTTAATATTGAGCAATAAAAATGTCGATGAAAATGTACAAAAATGTTGTGTGAAAATATGCAATATGCAAACGAAAAGTCTCGGTCTACCTTTGCCAGTGTGTGTGGTGTGTGTGAGAGTGTGTGTTTATGCAGCAATAACTGTAAATGACAAACAAATGTGCACGTTAAAATCGTTGATTAAAATCAGCATAAACACACACAGGACAAAGGCTGAAATGCCAAAAGGCGGCAGTTGGCCAGCGGCAGGCAGAAATAATACTGAATTAAATATACATATTCGACAGGGCTTTACCCTGGAAACTAAATATGTTTATAATTATTTATAACTGTATATAAATGTGTATTGAATTTGGATTTTATACTTTATTTAAAATATTAAAATCTTTAATTAGAAAAATATTAAATGTTTAGTTACCAAAAACCTGGGATTTTTTTTATTTTTTCATATAATATATATTTCGATATATAAAAAATAATTTTTAAAATTTAGAATTTTAAAAAATCAATCATTAGGAACTACTTATATTATCCCTGAACAAGGACATCATCTTATTAGACACAAGCTGAGGGACATATCCTGCTGAATAACTCATATCCTCTCTCAAGCAAGGAGTATGACAAACAAGCCAGGACCAAGTGAAGGGAGGGCGGGACGCGGAATGAATGCTCGGTGACGGCGGCAGGACATTCAGCCAAAGGATCCATAGCTATGTAGTGCGTCATTTATGCGGGCCTATAAGCACTCTATGGGGAGGGCCACGGGCTGCTCAGGTAAATAAGTTGCACTTTAAAGCAAACAAACCCCGAAAGCAATGCCACCGCTACCCGCTTTTCCACCGCTTTCCTTCATTTTCCCCACATCAACATCAGCCAAACAAAATGGCTTCTGTCTGTATGTGTGTGTGTGTGTGTGTGTGTTATGTGTGTTTGCTAGTGTGTCCTGTTAGTGTGGACTGCTAGTTCCAGAGCCTGTAAATGTCATTGGCAGACACAGACGAAAATATTTTAATAACTACCCGGAATTCGTTTTGTTCCAGCAAATGTTTTCATTAGCAGCAAAAACAAAAAAGGAACATAGAAAACATAGAACAAATATGAGGGAAATATGTATGTAGTAGTAGCTGGCGATAACAAGGCGAGCTGTGGAAAAACAAAGGCACAAAAATAAATGGAAAGTTCTGTGGAAAGCCACAGCCAATTAAGTTGAAGATCGAGCAGGCCCTCAAGTAATTTCACAAATAATTGCTAGCAAGTGCCTGGGACTTTAAGGGGTTAGACACAAATTCTTAAATATTTAATGGAAAAGAAACCAAAGTTTATTTTCATTGATCTCGGGGGAGTCGTAAAAAACCAAGACAAACTTTTTTAACAATTGGAAATTTTAGCTCTGAGAGAAGTCAAGGAAAATTGCGTTAAATATGAGAATTTTCTATATTTAAAACAGTTTTTAAATATCGGTTTAAACAAAATTAATTTAGAATAAATATTTAAGAAAAAAAATAAATAAAATCTTAGAATTAATCCAAAGATATATACAAAATGTATTAAATAATTTTTGTTTGTAAAAACAGTTTTGGTAAGCACATTAAAATTGCTTATTAACAGTGCTGCACAAAGTTTTCGAACGTTTTCAGCAATTGAAAACATTTAACTCTCTAAGAAATTTACATAAAACGAAGTATTTCCATTTTTAAATGTCAGTAAATATGTTAAAAAATATATATGTATATTATATCATTATTATAGATTTTTATATGAATAGTTTATAAAAAAAAAAAACTCAAAATTTTAACAATTTTGTTTTGAGTACAATTAAGTATTAATAGTCACAATAAAATTACTTGTAAGTCTAGAATTCGATATCAATGTTATCAACTACCTTCTTTGCTGAAAGTAGTGTTTGTAATCGCAACAAAACCATAATGTATAGTAATGCAATACGATCATAGGATCAAAAAGAACGACGATCGTTGTTTTTACATCATAAAGAAATTTTTAACATGCAATTTAATCTCCGAATAAACCCGGATAAATACACAAAGTAGTTTTGATAGTCACAACAATAAGTACCTAGGTTACAGTGTTGCAAAATACCTATAAGTTCCCTTTTATCCTTGAAGCCTGTTTCCACTTAAAACACTCTAACCCCTCCTTCCCATTAGTCGACACTAAATGGGATGACCAATATGATTAAGCCCTCTTAGCCAGCTCTAAAACTGCGTACCGCGGAAAGGGTTAAGGGAGTCGTTGCTGCTCTGACAGCGTGTACAAGAGGAGCCCACATTGTTATTATTTTTAAAAGCGATTTTCGCAACCGGCACGCAGCTGGGCTCGTTAAAAGCACAAACAACACAACAACCAGGGAAAATCCAGTGAGGGAAAGGCTAGTGGAAAGCCGCGGCTTGAGGGCGGCATAACCCCAAACACACAGACACACACACACACACACACATGTAGGGGGGACATGGAAAGCAGTTAGTCCCGCGGTGTATACACATAAGTCATTTATTGAAAATCCACTGCAGCAAGCAGCAGGAAAAGCGGAAAAACAGGAACAGGAACAGGAACGGCAGCGGCAGCGGCAGCGGCGACCGTCCAAAGTATGACAAACAATAGCCAAATGGGTTTTTCCTACAACAACAATTTTTCAATATGCTTCAGCCAAAATGACCAAAAGAACGCCCCGAAAACTGAACCGAAAACCGGGCCCCGAAAAATACCAGGCATATACATATACACTGGAGGGGTTAGCCTCCTCCAAAAGGGGGTTGTCGCAATTCCTTGTTATTGTTTGCATACCCTGTACCACTTTTTGGGAGTTTTATAAGCCTTGTAATTAATTTGAAATTTGTATATTTTTATTTGTAAATATTATATAAAAAATATTAGCTTAAGTACATAATTTTATCTGAAAGATATTCAGTTTGGCTCGCATTCTTTACTTTCTTTGATTAATGTAAATTTTATATAAAATACTTAATATATTTTTTTAATGTAATTTATTTAATTTTTATTATTTGTATTTTTTTTTATCAATGTAGCAATAGGTACAATAGGTATCTTAAAAGTCTGTTTATTTATCTATTTTCCCCGCACATTATTGCCATTATTGCGCATTGTGGCTCTGCAGCAGCTCGATCCTGTCCTTTATCCCTCCCCATTTTCTGCCCCACACACATACACACACACCCAGAGGTCCAAGGCTAAGGACATTCATAGGTCGATTGTCGCTGCCATTAAGTGTGCATAAATGTGACAAAAACAACAATAAAAAAAAAGGATAAGAACGGGTCTTGCGAATGGTATTTTAGGGCATTTCAAATGCTCTTTTTTTTCTAAAAGAAAAAATAAAACAAGACTAAATAGATCAGAAGAAAATATGTACCTATAATTTTTGTAGTAATAATTGTTGTACTAATAATTTATGAACCTATAATTTTTGTACCTATATTAATTGTTGTACTAATAATTTTTGTACCTATAACTTTTGTAGTAATCATTTTCTTAAACCTCAACTCCAAACTTAGCAAATCTTCGTAAAAACCCCAAATTTCATAGCCACTCGTTTGGGATAACTCTTTTGTGCATTTGTTTATTTGTTGCGTATCCTGCCAGCTGCTGTCCAGACAGCACTTTCAAATATTCAGAAGCGCAGGACCAAGAGGGGGCCCCAGCCAAAACCTTTAAATAAAAATTGTCGGAAATACATTTTAACCGGGGGAGTGTGGTGGAGCTGAAGCAGGCGAGTTTGGAGGGGGGCCTTAAAAAAATATGTATGGGAACATGGTCATCGAGACTCAACGGTACTATTGTGACAGGTTATCGATATTGTCGCAAGCTGGAATGGCTGACAATCAAGTGGCGGTCTCGAATTGGTCAATTACTTAACTGCCAGGAAAATCGTCTAGCTTGATTGGAGTACTCCAGAGCAGGCCATTTGTTGGGACGTGCAATCTTTCTCTACCAAAATCTGTGGTCACTAAAAATTTATCTAATTGGGTAGAAAATATAAACAGAAATCCTTCTAAAAAAATTGAGTTAAATTTTGCGAATAGAGGTAACTTGGTTTTTTGTGTAGGTTTTAATTTTTAAACTGAATGCCTGGAATATTTAGTTATTTGAAAACAAAACTTAAGTAAATCGGAACTTGTAACTCAGAAACAACATTTTAATTGCAAATTCAATTCATTTAAGATTTGAAAAAATATAAAAAAAAAATTAAAATAAATAATCTAAAAAATATGTAAAATAAATAATCGGTTAAGCAACTTTGCGTCTTAGAAAGAACTCAAGTTATGGCTGAGGGTTTTTCTTTCTCTTTTTCAGACAAAGAACCGGCTTTGGGTGGACTTTGTATTCCTGTCCTGTGAATTGAGAAAACTCGATGGCCTCGAGCGGGTGTATCGAAGAAGGCGGCTTCCGGTTTCCGGTTCAAAATTAAACATAATCATGTGCAACATGTGCCGTTTTGGCCTTTGCAGCCCCGCAGCGCTGTTGATATTTGGCCAAAAGCTTGAGGATCGGAGCGGGCCAGGAGGTGGCGGCTGAAGGAGCCAAAGGAGCAGCAGTCACAGGAGCAGTAGCAGCAGCAGCAGCGGCTGGCAAAGTTTGCATAGCAAACAATGTGCACTTCTGGCAACACACACACACACACAGGGACTACTGTTCGTTAGAGTGGCAAATCAAACAATCCCCACCGCCCCCCGCCCAATGAATATGTTTATGCCAGTTGGCATTGCAATAACTTCATAAATATGCAGCACTGCAGACTGCAGACTGCAGACGGCAGACGGCAATCGAAGCTTCTGAATTTAAATTCAAACTGCGGCAACAAAGACGGATTTAAGAACAATGCAATTATGATTCAGCTGTCAATTAAATGGCAAATTTACAGCACTTCAACTGCAGCAGCAGCAGCAGTGGCATCTCTGAATGGAATACAAAAATAAAATGGAATAAAAATCATAAAAAAAATATCGATAAAGCAAGCACACAAATTTATTGCAGAAACATATACACGCTGGCAAAATCGAGGGAGTTTTGAGCAGTTGAGCCCTGACAGTTCTACTGTGGCTTCTCCGTATAACATATATTATGATATATGGCTTCTAGATACCCTTGCGAATATTTTAAATATTTCTTAATAATTTATAAATACATACTTGTAAAAATATTTTAAATATTTCTTTATATTTATAAATATTTGTAAAAATAAGAAATTAAATTGTAAAATTTTCTTTGGTCTTAAAAATGTTTTATCATCAAACAAAATAGAAATCCAATTAATTCAAACCTAAGACTTTAGTCAAAAAGAAAATCCCTTAGGTAGAGTATAAACCTATTCGCTTTTTCTTTAAATTTTTCCACGCATCTGGTGTGTTGGGAAATTCTCGTAAATAAAGTATTTCCCTCCCCGCTTTTCTTGCCCAATGCCCTTGGTTTCCCTTCGTTGGTTGAGGGCAGCGGCAAAACGATGACGAGCTGACGATGTCGTTGTAAATACCATAAAGAAAATCGTTGCCGACGTGCGGCCCGCCGTCGCAGTGTCTGTGTGTCCTGTCTGGGAGGCCAGAAAGGAAGAAGAAAGGAGCAACTGCAACTGCAACTGCCAGGATGAGCAGGAGGAAGCCCTGCGAAAAGTTATTTATTGGAATTGTGTAATAAATGTGACCGAAAGTGCACTCGACGTAAACGAAATATGGCAGCGCGGCCCTTAAAGTTCCAAGGTTCCAGGCATTAGGAGAAGAGGAGATGCAAATGAACCAGGACATGGACATGGACATGTTCGGACCCACGTTATCCTGCGAGTGTCTTGCTGTGTCTTCCTTTTTGGAATACTTATGACAGAAGAGAGTGTTGTGACATGTCAAGGGTGAGAAGGGAGACATATCCTTAGCAGCCAGAGATCTTCATTATCCCAGGGCTTCCATTTCAATTTGGACCTCATCTGTCAAGGTTCTGAATGTGCAGCGGGAGTAAAAGGAAAAGGCAAGGATCTCATGAGGTTGAGGTGAGTTAGTAGAGCTTCCTTGGGAAATGTAATTGTTTCAAAATAAATAAAACTAAGCAGCTAAACTCTCACTCTATGACCCTCGTCAATCCATCAATAGCTACGTGCTTATGTAAGCTAATAGTCCTGTGCAAAATCGAGTTGTCACGCGTGATTACCCAACGTCTTGGCAGGACATTTCATGAACCTGTCACAAGGATGCTGGGCAAACATTTCGTATGATCGCGCGGACAGCTGGTTAAGCTGTATACGATTATGAGGACTACGTGATCACTGGGAATTGGGGAAAGGATAATGCAGGTGCTTGGGGTCAAGTCAAAGCAAATTGCATCTGCATGTGAATATGTAGATGTCCAACCATAAATTGTGACCAAGCCAAGGCAAGGACAAGGAAGCCCGCTCTGGTTCAGCCAACTTGGACAGATTCTAGCCTAAGGAAATGTGGGAACTTGCTCTTAAATTATTAAAATGAAGGTTTAATTTTGAATATAAATGTGATCTATGTATTCCTTGTTAGTCATTATATTTAAAAAAAATAAATTTCGTGTTCAAATTAACCCTTAAAGTAGTTTCCTGCTAACAATTTTTATAATCAACAATATATTTTGATCAAGAATACATGTCCTGTAATCTATAAAAAACCAATAAACACCCTTATTACATTAAATATATAATTTAAATACAATATTATACTTAAAAAACAACCATTTGCCATATTAATTTCCCTTTAAAATGATTTTAAACTTCACCAAAAACTTCCAACAATGCCAAAATTCTGACAATAAATGAGGCTTATGTATTTAAATACATTTTTTTTTTTATATTGTTAATCCATGTCTCGGCCATTATTGTTTTTGCCTACGGCACCACTGACCTGGCACCACCCACTCGTTCAGCAGGTCCTTGGGGGCTCCGTCTGATATATATATACATACATATATGTATCACACACAGGTGCAGCTTGCTTTGTCCCGAAAATTTCCATCGATTTGATTTATATGGAAAATATTTAAATTTTATTGCCAGCTTGCATATGGCCCAGACAGACGGACAGAGCAGGACCCAGGAGGCTTAAGTGAGATCGATAGTTATAGTTACACACACACACACACACACAGAGAGAGTTCCCCCCCCCCCCCCAAAAGTAAAGAGGGGGAAAACAAGCCAAAGGGTTGTGTAGAGATAATTTATGCAGATTTCGGTAATATTGAAAACGAAATTTAAATGCAAACAAGGGAAAGTGTTGGGAAAGCCTGCAACGCAACCCAAACTAACCTAACCCTCACCTGTTTTCCATCCTTTTCCCCACATTTTTGTTTCTGCTTGTGTTGTGGAAAATGGGAAATGGGGAAATAAGGGCCTTCGAGTCTTGAGCTAATCAGATGCTCGGATGGTGGAAGTTCTAACATTTTGTTTTTATTATGTCGCCAAGCAGGAACACAAATAAAAAAAAGAGCGGAAAATGGGAAATGGAAAACGGGAAAGGGCCGGAGCCGGTACCGGGGGCGAAGGCGTGGGCCTGTCAGAAATTATGTTGATTGTTTGCTCTAGCCAAGGAAATAATTAAGCAAGACGTGCCAGCCAGCAAACGGAGACACCGACAAGAAACTCCGTCGCTTCTGGCTGGCGCCAAGTCAAAAAATATATATATTTACACTCACAGAAATATTAAAAAAAAAATACAAGCATGCACAGAAAAGAATTGTTTATTTTTAAGCTTGAATTTATTTATATTTATGAAATATTATTTATTATAAAAGATGTTGAAATTTTTGTACTTTGGTTTTCTTTTTCATTTTTAAATTAAAATCAATCTTAATTAAAAAAAAAATGTTTATACACTAGGTAACAAAAAAACTATAATTTTTAAACTTTATACGTCAAAATGTTAAAGAAAAAAGTAAATGTAAAAGAAATGGAAAAACAAACAATAATAAAATATATATAAATATTCAAAAAGTCATTTTTAATTTGCAACTCCTTAAAATCATTGTAAATTACAAAACGTTTATTAATAAAATAAGAAATAGAATTTTACTTAATTTAATATAAAAAGTTACAAAAAACAAGCTTTGATAAATAAAATATAGCAATTTATTTTAATTATTTATTTACAAATTATACACATTTTTATTGACACTATTCTCATGTACAATCAACTGCTGAAAACTTTAAATAAAAATAGTTATAAATTATATTAAAGTAATAATTATAATAATAACATATTAGTAATATATAATATATAATAGAATATAATAAAAATATATTTGTAATATTTATTATATATATTTATAAATATAAATATATATCATTCAAAAACACCCCTTAATAAACCTTCTATAATATATTCTTATAATAAATTTTTAATAGTATTAATGTGCTTATTATTTTCCCAAAAACTTAGAAATTCAGCATCCAAAAGTTCGAAATTCAATGCAATTTATCTTGAATAACCTCACACTCTCACATATATTTTTCTCGCTGCATTTATCTGCCTCATTGCCCTGCAAGAACACAAAATTCCAAATTGTCAACAGCTTTTTGTGACTCACTGTGCTTACATCCATAAATATATATGTATGTATATATTTATATATATATATAATAAGTACCGCTTTTTCTTGGCTGTTCCAACTCAAGTAATCTAATTAGTCAGCCGCTTGGAGCTGCTGTTTTGATTTACATTTCAAGCTGCCGCCCCTGGAAATTAGCCAGCGAAAAAAAGGAAATCGTCCTTGATTTTTTAGGGCAACGCCAACGCAACATGGAAAATGTGCAGTTGGAAATTCATTTGGAATACCGCTTCGTACTAATTTCCGCACAAAATTGATCGGTGACCGCCGCTCTTCTCTCTTTTGGGGCATTATTTTGGTTCGTTTTCGTTTCGATGTCCGTTCATTTTATCGCATTTCATTAGCCACACACATACACACAGGCTTTTCCAATTTCCCATTTTCATTTGTTACCATGTTCATTTCTATTTAGTTTGTTTTGCCTTGCATTTTCTAATTCCCCCTCTAGCAGTGGCATTTGCATTGCCTTCCCCCTAGGCGCAGCTTCCACTGGGATTTAATTTATTTATTGCGTATACGCCGCGTTGGCAATCGAAGCTTTCGGACAACCTTTGTCCTGATCGGATCCCTTTGTTTGACGCAAGCTGGCCAAATATTTGACAGGCACAAAAGCGTCCGGGGGGGAAGGGGGGAATTCATCCTTGATGAGCGATAAGCCTTGTCTCGCCAGGACCATGAATAAATTAGTTAGCGACTTTTATGGCTCGGTCGAGAAGTAAGAAAATATTCATAATTGTTTCGGGAAAAACACAGAAAAACTGTAGGACCACAAACCAAAAAAGTTAATACCAAAGCAGGTCTTGATATACATATATCACATTAAAATCGGCTTTCGAAAATCGTTCACTACCATCAAACCCATCTCAAGTTGTACTGGCATCTCACCTTGGCATATTTATAAATATTACGTGAAAAATATATATCCAAAAACTTATTAAAATGGACCTTGAATCGTTGATGAACAAGGAGGAGCAGGAGTGGGCAGAATTCCCTCGTCCCGATGTCTACACCCTCTCTGAGCTATTCCGCTCGCTGATTGGCTGGACCAGATCTATTATGGATGTCCTCACCTGGCAGCTGCCCATTGTCAGCGGTTCCTGGCTCATACTTGGCCTGGCCGCCTTCTACTTGCTGACCAACTTTAGTCTGCCCAGCCTCCTGGGCCTGGCGGGTCTGATCGTCATCGGTCTAGTCATGCTCTATGCCGCAGCTCAAGAATCATCCGTTGATGGCAGAGATGAGGCCGACAAGCTACACAACTGGATTAACCGCTGGCTGGCCACCGAGCAGTACCTGATCTTTGGCTAAGATTATCATCCCAGTATTCTGGTGGCCATCACTGCATCCCTTTTGTCCGTGACTTATGCCTACTTTGGCAGCATCACGGTGATTATGATGGGTAAGTTGACTGAGGAATATTATTGGTAATTATAAATATTTTTGCATTTTTTTCCTTTTACTTAGCTTATTGCTTGGCCTTTTTTCTGCCCACATTGTGGACGCATTTGGTTCGTGAGTGGAACCACATCAACAGCCTGCCCTGGCCGCTGCGCTTGATGCGTTTAATGTCCCAG
>VNKB01004103.1:0-20203 GCA_008042735.1 Drosophila leontia
TGCTTTGCTTATGGAGTGAGTCGTGCATGTATACAGCGATTGCTTTGCCTATGCCTAGGAGCAATTACAAAAACAATGCGAGCGGCTAGAGCAATGGGCTGGGCATGACTGCTGTAAATTTTAGACGATGCTTTGAGCATGTCGATCTATTGGTTTGTCACGCCCGTCGCAGACTCCTCTTCTCTTGGATAAGCTGTTTAATTGGCTGGTTCGTTTTGGATTTGTTTATTTACACATCCGTCCGTTGTGATGTTGAGATCCTGGCTGCTGTCACCAGTACCTGCTCCAGAGAGGAGGTAAAGAAGTCGATGTCCGTATCAGTATTAAGCTGGGGGGCTAGCTCAATGTGGAACTCATATAATTTTTGTATTTCATCCAATTAGTTTTATGCGTTTTGTGACTTTAAAGGAGGGTTATCAACAGCGGCGAGTGATCTGAAGAACGGTCTGGAAGGGCCTTTATTAAATTTATTTTATTAAATTGCTTGAGATGTTTTTTGTCACCGCGAAATCAAATAGATCTGGTATATTTCTGGGGTCTGCTGGCCAATATGTGGGGCTTCCAGGGGAAACGTAGTCCAGTTTATTTTGTTGTATGCACATATATTGAATACCCACTGTACCAAGAGTACTTAACAGGTACACACTGTAACACTTTGTTGCACTGTTTACATAATGTAAAGTCCCGGTCATAAACCTAAGTGGCCGAAATATGAACCGATCACTATACATTGGCCCGCACACAGAAAGTGCAAGTGTCAGCATAAATGCAACACGGGCGGACCTCATGTATGTGCATATACCTCCGCGCTCCAGCCTAAGCGAGCATAGCTATGTATTTAAGAATATATATGTCGGAAAATTGGTTGCCAAGTGCAAATTTGGAATGCTTGTTGCCATGGCAACAGAATTATTCGGCATGCTCGGGTATTGGTAGCCCTGTAGGTGTCGCTGGCGCGCAGGCGCAATGACAGTTGAGTCGGTAACAGGACAAGGACAGAAGACTGTCTGTTACTGAGTGAGGTATGTTCGTCTGTCGCAACAATAGGAGAGAGTGAGAGAGACAGCTTGAGATTGTCTAGGATTGACGTCTTAGTGAAAAGTAAGAAAAGGAAAAGTGGCGTGAGGACAGATTGGATTAGACAGCGCAGGCGAACAGAATTCGCTGGCTCGACTACGGTTGAACTAAATAACGGTTATCTCCGACATATATGTAAAGTACAGTCAGGGTTATCGATGGTTGTCAACGTGCCTCCCAGCAGATATGGAGGCGATACTTTTGGAGGTACATCTCTAGAGTAAATCACTAGCGTCGGAGAAGAAAAAGGGAGAAGAAGCAGCGGTACGAAAAGCAGATATAAAAAAAGTCATCAAGTTGGAGTCAAATCGTCAAGTAGTCATAATAGTCGTCGAGGGATAAAGTTTGAGCATAACAGTCGGTGCGTCGAAGGGTCAATCGTCGGAAAAGTCGTCGATCAAGTCGTCAATAAGTAGCAGTCGTCAGAAGGAGCCAAAAGTCGTCGTCGCCGTTGATATCAACACCCTAATTCATTGTACATCTATAGATTATCCAGCATTAATTAATAATAAACAGGCTTTAATGCCTTACATATATAACCGTGTCTCCGCTGCTGCTGTTGGCAGCGCAACTACGAGACTTCCTTAGCTCTTAAGATATATTGATAAAGCCAGATTCTATTGTGAACTCGGAGCAGCATGAAAGGCTGCTCCGAAACCAAATTGAGATAAATAAACATATATCAAATTAAAATATAAAACTTAAAACCAAAAAAACACCAACCTTCCAATCATTCCTAAGGGACTCGATACGGAGATATTTGGAAAACATTATGGCTACACGGACTCGTTGAAACATCTAATCACAATTTCTCACATTGATGAGAGCGTTATACAATTGTCTTCCCTTGGGGGTCACGAGGCGGGATCCCCAATACGTATGCTTGGCGTTGTAATCTCCTGCAGCTATGAAGCGATCTTCTAGAGAGTTGTAAAAATCCATGAATTGGCCTTCAGAGATTGTAAAGCGCGGTGAGCAGTAGACAGCAGCAATGCAAAGGTTGCCGTTACCTGACTGCACTTTTATGGACGTGCTTGCAAGTTATTTGTTGCAAACCTTTGGTGAAAATGGTGTTTCATTCGTTCTCTGATAAGGTCCCGCCGGGGGCTTTACTATCTGAATGATCTGTGCGGTGGAAGGTATAACCTCTTATATGAAAGTTGTATCAGCTTGTGAGGTGCGTTTCAACCAGTAGCATGGCGTCGATATACATCATGGATTCCAAATTGCTTTGTGGCTGCCCTGGGGCCTGCTGAGCGCTTGATAAGTTTGAGGGGAGTGGATTTTTCTACCTGTTCGTAGAGCTTCTGCGTAGGAGATGGCCTTTGGGGGCATTTAGCGGACCAAAAAAGGATCTGGCTGCTATCTTCTAAAAAAAATCGTAAAATTTGTTTTATGGCAGATTCTTTTGCAATGCTTATTGTTGGAGAAGCGCTACTGTGCGACGTCAGGTTCAATTCCTTTTAGCACTACCTGCAGTCCCTTGCTGCTTTTTAGTTGATAGGTGTAATAGTTCTGTTTTCTTTCCTCCAGTTATTTAGACACAGCCCAGAAGTGTTCTTCTGATTTAGTTTGAACTTTGGTTCCCTAATGAACTAATGTTCCCTTTAATAAGCGGAACAACATGAAAATTTTCGTTCCCGACCATAATTTTGTTGACCAGGGCGTTTGAACTTTTCTCCGTAATATAAATAGGTGGGGGCTTTGGCTGTTTTTGAGTCTCCTGCTCCGGCTCTGCTTGGTTATTCTCATCAGCTGCTAACGGGAAAAATCTGTTGGATTGGGTCTTAGCTTTTGATGATACGGTTAATCTTGGGTTTGTTACCAATCGTGTTCTGAGGGCTTAACCTGGATGTAGCGATCCATACCAGTTTGTACGGCCGGAAGCTTACGGTTTTTGTTACCATTGAGTTTGACGCTGAGGCCGTTGTCACCGACTTCGCAATATTAGTCGTTGTTTTAGTTGTTGCTGTTGCTTTTGATGAGATTGCAGAAATTGTAACACTACTTGTTGTTGATGCGTCTTCCGTCGAAGGCTGTGGTGGTGGGGTTTGGCATTGATAGCTTTATGATGTAGGAGTTGGAGCGAGTAGGGCGGGTGAGCAAGAGCGCGCTCTCTTGCTGTCGGTGGTCAGTAGAGCCGGGTTGGGCTTGGCAGACTGTCTTCTGTCCTTGTCCTGTTACCTGCTCAAACACAATTCATTTTATGCACTTAGCAACCAATTCACCGACAAATACGTGGTGTGGACAATTTTTCGCAATATCAGGCTCGTTAGAAGCCGACTCTTTATTGAGATTAAGGCAATATGGGAAAATATGAGATTTTTGTTTAGAATTAACAAACGCATAAAATTTTTTATGATTGGCCATAATCTCATTTGTACACTGATTTAGGTGGTTTTTGTAACACTCCGTATTGTGAGTCAGAAAATCAGTGCGAACTATTAAATATGTAGCATGGACGACTTGCAGCCCAGCTTAGAGGGAAACGATGGAAAAAATGTCAAAACCAGAGTATAGTGTCCCATAGAAGAGCTCAAGGGTGCAAGGAATCGTCAGTAGAGTCCAGAAAGGTCCAATCGACTGATAAATAAGCGCTCATATCAGTGAAATTAGCCTTGCGGAAGCGGTGAAAGGTTGCTGGCTCAGCTACAGTAATGCAAGGCAGTAATGTAGGCAAAGCTTCTAGAATTATCTCCTGTGAGGTGATAAGCGTTTTCAGGGCGGGAGAGAGGTTCAATTCTAAATACATAGGCATTGGCAAACTCCTACACAAAAATAAGGTCTAAGACTTTATCTCCAGAGTTCCTTATATTATTTAATTGTCCCAAATAATGGACGATAAGACCGTGAATAAGATCATGAGGAGCAGTAGGAACAAGAACATTCAAGTCAGGCGAGGACATCTATGATATGGAAGGCAGGTTGAAATCGCCCATAACAATGAGGTAGTCATTAACACCAAGGGTCGAGTGAATATTGTGAAATAGCGATAAAAGCAGTAAATATATGTTAGTGTCAGTTCGGGGTAAAGTATGATCATGAGACATAAACAAAATAATCATTAACATGAATACGAACCGCAACAAACTCTAAATTTCAGAGGCGCCTGGATTGAGGCGGGAAACAAAAATCTGCATTTTTGGAGCAACGCCAGCTAAAGGCACTGGTCAACGTTGGGCATCTCCAGAACTTCGGAACGCCGAAGTTTGTATACCCTTGTAGTTAACAATTAAATCATGAAGAATCGATCCATCCTAGTCAAATGAATCGAAAAATATAACAGGAAATATATAAAAGTTGTATATTTATACAAAGCATAAAATAATTTGGTTTTGATAAAATTAAAAAAAAAAAAAGAATGTTTAATCGAATAAAAAAACTATATTTTAGATTTAAAATATCTAATATAATAAACATTCAGGCCTGCTCCGGTAATCGGAAAGGATACATTTTTCGTTTTCGATTTGTAAAACGGGCACCTTTGTCTAGCCGGAATGAAAAGTAAATATATTTTTTTTATATGAAATCAGATCTTATTTACTAAAGGAAAAAATTTGAATAATTGAGATCAAGATCATTCTGGCACGTAGTTATTTTATAAAAGATGGATTTCTGACACCAACTCAGATTTTACAATTTTTTTTTCACGTGCTTTACAAAAAATTTGGATTTGGCGAGGGGTCGATAATTCCATCGAGAACAGTTATCGCCAAAGCTGCCATACTGTTGGCGAAACGAAATGTCCAGGTAAAAATACATAAAATATAAAAAAATATATTAATAACTTTAAAGGAGGGCCAAAAATGTTGTTGCTATTTAATTTAGTTACTTAAATGGTCAAAATTGACCAAAAATGTAATTGAGACCACCGGAATTAAAACTGTGAACCATATGTGAGCATCTTAGATGTCTAGGTTTTCTTAACTCTAGCATTTTTGTCCTTTCCTGACTCCGAAATAAGCAATTGCAAATATATAAGGCATTTCTTTACATCGTTTGCTTTTTACCAAAAAACAAGTCAGCTGTTTGTCTTTAATTAGTAGGGCTACATAGCAAATATATAGCATATATAGTCGTACATTGCTGTATCATATATATAATTGGATACAATTATGGTATATATAATCGTATCCTGCTATATTTTGGGTATTAAGTCCTAATAATTAAAAAAAAGTTAAGTCTTGGCTTTTGTTTGAAAGCCTCATAGTTACTTTTCACAGTAAATAAAAATCTCTTGATGTAAAGAGGAATCAAAACAAACACTTACCTTATTAAATATATTAACGGTTTTATATGGGTTAACAGCTATAAGTATCGAACCAGTATAAGTCTATGATCTCGTTTCATTAAAAGCCAAACAAATTATTTAAAACTTATTTTTTCTTAATACTAAAAATATTAAAATTTAAAAGAAATAAAATTAAACGCCGCAGTCATTAAGCGCAATAGTATCATGCACAAGCACTATTTTGCATATTTCTTAAGGCCAGATTCCACTTCGAAAATATTTTTGTTTACTGATACTAACAGGAAAGACAGGATAGGACGTACGTTATTTTTCGAATTCTGATTTATGACACTGGTAGTGGTAGTTGGCAGCATCCCGTCAGGACACCTCCTGTAAGTCAAATCCATTTAAGTCTTGAGGGGTTACTGTAAATGTTTATTGTTTTAGTAATCCTAAAAATTTATATTTTTTAGATTTATTACTCCCCAGCGTCCTTACGACACACTCCTAAACTGCTATTCCCGAACCTGGCCCTGGCTGAACTTCGCTGAAACACGTTTTGCACTTTTTCCAGAACTTTCTGCATTGCCGTGATGCTCCTTTGCAGCGCAGTAGCAGCGACCGAATCGTAGGGCGGTAGCGGTCTTTCTTTGCTGAGAAGGTCTTCCAGCCGTTGCTCAGTTGCTCTCCTCTGCCGCGAGGATCAAGTCGTCATGCCAACTATTCCAAAGAGACGAGTGTTCTTGAACGTATCCATTCAGTAACGGATCTTAGAGTTCTATTTACACACAACTTGAGCTTCACCGATCACTTCGGAATAATTGTTTGTTAAGCTAAAGTCGTTTTTGCCTACGGTAGTGTAAGGAATTTGATGAAACCTTCACCACATCTATACCTCTCAGGTTCGCCCTTTTCTCGAATATTGTTCGTGTGTATCACTCCCTCAATATGCAAAGTATAAACCTTTATAGAATCGGTACTGAAGCAATTCCTTTTGTTTGCTCTTCGGGGCTTAGACTGGAACCCCCTTTGTCTCCCCATTTACGTCGATAGACTACGCTTTTTGGACCTGCCCTCTTTTAAAGATCGTCGGACCCGCCAAAGCGTGATGTTTATTCACAAACTACAGTACCACTTCAACCTCCGGAGAGACAAGTCGTGTTACAACAGCATCGATCCCGCATTTGCAAAAAACCCATAGAGCTTATCACCAAATTTGTGGAAAACAAATATTAAGACCAAAACAAAATAAAAAAAATTAACAACAAAAAACACACAATTTTTTACCAATCGGGCGCAAGCTTTTTACCAGCAACCACGCACGAGCCACCAGACATAGCAAAATACACTACGAGATCGTTTCAACTAGGAGAACACAAATTTATTCTTATTAAAAGTAAAACCAAAACCTCATTTAAAACTATCTCACCTTTCATCATCGAAAAATCCGTGGATTTTGACTGCGGAAGAAGAGTTGATTTCGTGAAAAAACTTAGAGACGGCGGACTTTTGATAAAAACAAAAAACAGACATGGATATATCAGTAACCGAATACAAGACACTAAATTTTTCAAAAGGCGTTATCTATTGTAATGACGTTAGATATATAGACGAAGAAACAATAATCCGAGAATTAAAACCGCAGAAAGTAATTGAAGTCCGAAAAATTATGAAGAGAGAAAACACCAACAACCACAGCAACACCAACAACAACAACCCCCTAACAGAAATCGGACTCATAATAATTACATTTGAAACTCATCAAATCACTGAAATACTGCGAGTTGGCTACGAAACTGTTCGCGTACGCAACTACATCCCTCTCTCAATGCGTTGTAGAAAGTGCCTCCGTTTCAGACACCCGGCACATATATGCAAGAGCACAGAGAAATGTTTAAATTGCTCAGAGGAAAAACAACACACCAACGAAGGAGAACTCTGCAAAAACGAAAAAAAAAAGTCTAAATTGCGTTAACAATCCCGAACAGCCGTTTGGACCGCAAATACCTCATTTTCAGTAAACAACTACTTAATGCCATAAAGACCAACGAAAAGGTCGACCATAAAACTGCTCTGGCGAACGTATTCAAAACAAGCACCCGATCTCCAAATACTCAAACATCAACACCCATATCCTGCGATCACAATGAATCAAACAGAGCTACAACCTTAACTGCACCAATCAAAAGAACACTGGCATCGAAAGAAATTCTGCAAAACCCCAACCAAGACGACATCGATGCCATGGAAACGGACAACCCCAACCCGACCAGAATAAGGACACAATACGAATCACAACTCACACAGGACCTTAAACTAAAAATGTTCCCTAAAGATAACTCAAACCCTCTCTCTACTAACTTCAAACCAGAAAAAAAGCGAAATCTTCCAACAAAAACAAACGTACCAATAAAAGAACATTCAAGGATATACAAATAATTATAATAAACTCCTAATCATGATTAAAAAATAATCTCCATATATCAGTATAACATAACACATATGCAATACACTAACTAACACTAAGATTTCGCTATTAGTACACAAGTCAATTCAATATTCCATAGTTAACATTACATTGTTTCAAACAGATCTGTCACAAACCAAAAGCTTGAAGACATTTTGCACAAAAATGGGGTGTTTGATAACACCCTCACTAATAGTAGGAGACTTTAACGGGTGGCACCCTGCCTGGGGTTCCCCGAAAACAAATTTTCGAGGAAAAACAATACACCAATTCATTAACAACACACTGCTAATCTTACTAAACGACAAATCTCCAACACACTTTTCAGCACACAATACACACATACATATCGACCTTTCACTTTGCTCAGCAACACTAGCCCCACACGCCAAATGGGAAATTTAAAAAACAACAACAGATACTCTCGAAATAGCCAACTCCTTCTCCCAACACATCTCAGAGCTGTCAAACGATTCAAACTTCTCAGACGAATTCCGAAATAACAAATATAAAATTAACATAGCCAATTACACACCCTCCTCAACAGCCAAAACTATCGAGGAAAACATAACTCACCTTGAACTGATTGCAGCACTACAAACTCTTAAAGGATCTACTCCAGGATTAAATAGAATCTCTTACGAAACAGCTTTCTTGCCACGAAGAACAGAATAAAAAACCTCTTCAACCAAATTTTCGACAGCCACATAACTAAAGCCTACAAAATAAGCCTAGTTATACCGATTCTCAAGCCAAAAACTGACAAAACAAATATCTCATCATACAGACCCATTTCCCTCAACTGCTGTTTAGCAAAAACATTAGACAAAATCATAGCAAAAAGACTGGTGGTTTTGACCCACAACAAACTTCTAAATGCAAACCAATTCGGCTTTAAAAAAGGCAAATCGACTTCGGATAGTCTACTATACGTAGACCATCTTATAACGAAGTCGAAAAGACACACCTCCCTCGTCACTCTTGACTTTTCAAGAGCCTTTGATCGAGTAGGTGTGCACACCATAATCGATCAACTAAAGGAATAGAAAAGAGGCCCAAAAAACATAAATTACGTCAAAACATTTCATGCTCAAAAGGAAAATAATTGTCCGAGTAGGTCCGCACATGTCCAATTCACTTCCATTATCCTACTGGATAACTTCCCACAAGGATCACCTATATCGGTTATTCTATTTGTCATTGCATACAACATGCTCTCAAACATAACATCTTTACACAAAGAAATTAAATTTAACGCATACGCCGATGATTTCTTCCCCATCATAAATTTTAACAAAAACAAAAACCTTAAGTTCAATCTGGACAACTTATTACATAACATAAACAGTTGGTGCTCATACTCAGGAGCATCCCTATCCTTAGCTATATGCCAACACCTTCATATCTGTCGGAAACACAATTGCACTAGTACCACAAGCTATAGCAATATGCAAATACAACAAGTATCAAATGGGACACACACATAAAATCACATAAATCACTTCCATCTCTACACCAAAAGTTAACCAAAAATTCAACTGCAATACACAAACACTACTTCACGTTGCGAAAGCAACAGTAATAGCAAAAATGTAGTACGGTTTGCTTCTAATAGCTTGTTTCTATAAAAATACAGTTTAACACTGCAATACGGCTAGCCCTTGGCGCCTTTGGAACCACGCCCATAAATAACTTGCTATACCAAGCCAACATCCTTCCATTAGAATAAAAACGAGACCTCCAAACAGCCAAACTCACAAAAAACCTTACATTTTTCAAGGATACACCAATACACACTCGTCAAATAAAGAAAATAAAAAAAAACCCATCAACCATTGATCGCCCAATAAATCTTTACCAGCCACTAAATCTACCCTACAAACCAATTAAACTACACAAATACAAACCACCTTGGGATCTCCCAAATCTCATAGATACAACATTCAGAGTACACAAGAAACAAACTACACCACCAGATACATACAGGAAACTACACGAACATACCAAAGACAGCCATAGAACACATAAATTCATATTTACGGACGGATCAAAAATAAACTCCACTATATCATATGCAGTCACAACAGATACTAATATAATTAAATATGGTATCCTACCCCCATATTCATCAGTACTTTCCGCTGAAATAATAGCCATCCTAGTAGCGATCGACCAAGTCAAAAGCACAAGGGGAAAGTTCATGATCTGCTCTGACTCTCTCTCAGCAATTGACGACATAACAAACACTAACAACAACAACAACTTTTATTCTAACAAAATCAGATCACTTCTAACAAAACTCGCCCCAAAAATCAAAATATTGTGGATCCCTGGTCATGTAGGCATAACAGACAACGAGCTAGCCGACCACACCGCAAAATCAACAAGCAATATGCCCCTTTTTTACACCCCAAACAATAATTTAAAAGACATTAACAGACACTTAAAACTAGAATTTCTCACAAAAAACATACTAAACATAAAACTTTGTAATCAATGGTATAAAACCATTAACAAAGACAGTTCAAACATCAACAAATATTGTAGATCCTTTCATCTCATATCAAGCAGACGATCAAATTAAAAAAAACATTCAAACGAGCACTACTTTAATCAAAACCAAATCTCACTTTGCCCTTTTGCCAAGGCGACAATACCATACCCCACCTATTAAACTCATGCCCATCACTCCTCCCCACAAAACTATCCATTTACAAAAACACAAACTGAATAAACCTCCTCAGCGAACTCAACCCAGATAATTTGGAAAAAAACTTAATGTTCTTAAGCGCTTCAAATCTATACCACAAAATATAAAACATATCCAAAATGTACATACAAAAAAATGACCGAATAACCCAGCAGACTAAGAGCGGTCTCAGTGCGGAAGGATCCGAAAACCAAAAACCCAAAAACGGACGCGCAAACGGATAAAAAGCAACACTGTGGCGTTCCTCGTGAATGTGCCGAAAACGTATTTCTAACGGACACTGAAACGTACTGTGGGCGGCCAAATAGCGGACTTAAGGGGGGACATCTGAGTAACTGGCCAAAAAAAAGCCGATTTTCAAGAATTTTTTTTGGCCAAATGAAAAAAGCGAATCGAATAATTTTAAAGTAGGTTTTATAATGTTTTATGTGAAGTACAAAATACATTTTTTTTTTATAAATCGAAAACAAAATGGCGGCTGTGCAGCATTTCTTCGTAGGCCCTATTTTTTTAAAAGGGGTCCATGGCCGAAGACCTAACGTCCTTAGTTTTTGATCTAGAACAAAAAATCAAATTTTGTTAGTTTCTATATCTCAACTGCTATCGACGTACGTAGGATTTTTTCGATATTTTGATTTTTAGCAAAATGGTGAGTGATTAAAAAAAATTTTCAATTTTCACGAAAAAAAACCTCACAAAGTTGTTGATAAAAAAAAGTACTGTCAAAATTTCAGATCGATCGGTTAAGATTTGTTCGAGTTATGTCTTCGGCCAACTCAAAAAAAGTGGTTTTGAGAAAAACGCGTTTAAAGTTTTAAAATCGTATATGATTACATGTGAGGCATCGCCGCAGAATAGAAAATTTCGACACTTAGAAACTTTTGCCAGACTCTATCTTTTGATATGTTATTTTTTAGACCCTAAAGTATTTTTTAAGCAAAAAAAAAATTTTCGATTTTTAAAAAAAGTTACTCAGATGTCCCCCCTTAAGGGGGATATACATGTAAACCAAAATTTATTTTTGGCAAATTTTTTTTTTGTTTAAAAAATAGTTTATTACTTAAAGAATATACTGTGTAAGTTTCATCATCGAATTCCAACTTTAAGTACATCAAATCAAGTATGCACGCAAGGTGTACAAGTGTTAACTTGAGCGCATCAAAAACTTTATACGTCTTTTTCTCAGCTTCTAATTTTTGCATTTCTACCTATGCTCTGGACACGATTCACAAAAAACTATGTAACATATCGGAGTGAATCAAAACTTATTATGATCAGCATGAAATTATCTTCTATTTGAACCTACATGGTTGTTATAAAACTGAGTATTACTATTTTTTAAGAGGGTGGGAAGTGAAAACTGATCACCTGAAAATGACATTTTTTCCTTCAAATCAAAATTAATTTGTTTTGTCTTGATTTCTTTTTGGTTTTTTAGGTTCAAATAGAAGATAAAGGTGTAATGAATACAAAAAAATTTAGTTTACGGATTTCGGACAGGAATTAAGAGCTCTATCGTGTCCATAGCACGGCAACTCAAAGCTCGAGGCGCTACGGCATATGTTCCATAAATCCGCCATTTTGTAAAATATTGTTTATAACTATATTTTTTTATCATCTCTGATTCTACTTTTAACTATATCCAAAGTTTCACGACGATTGCTTGACTATTTCTTATAAAAAAAAAATTCACGAAAAATGACCAAATTTTGACCGCTTACATGTATATCCCCCCTTAACGCAATAATTGTCGAAACCTGGTCCGAAAACGGATACTGAAACGCGAGAACACTGGGACTCGTGCAAATGTCGCAAATGTCCCGCTAACAAACACTAAAACGCACCGCACGCGTTAAAAATCTTGTCGTCAGCGAAATTTCTAGAAATCGGTGAACGGCTCTTCTCCTTCCTTCTATTGTCGCTTTTCTGTTTTTTTTTATTGCGCTGCAAATGAGCGAGAGGCAAATACTAAATGGAGGGAGAGAAGTTATTATTGCATCATCTTTCAACTCTTTTCCTTTTGACCGGCGAGTTGTGCGGACGTGAATGAACAGTTTTTTACAAGACGCACGTGCTTTCAACGGTTAAATTGATTAATATGTACTATTCTTACAAATATTGACTAAATTTATATTTATTTATTTAAATTTATTCGGCAATGCTGGCGAGACTTAATTTCCAACGAAGTGGCGCGCCAATGCTCCTGGCGTGGGACAGAGTCCAAAATGTGCATTAGAGAGATGCTTATAACGTCATCCGTCAAAGGTATGTATATTTTTCGTATATTTATTTTACTTATAATAATTTATATTTTTACAGCCGCTTTTATGAACAAATTTGCGTTGGAGGACGCAGATTTCGATAGAGTGACACAAAAATCCGTATGCGCAGGACGGTCTGTATTAGTACTAAGTATTATTAGTTTTAAGAAAAAAACAAAAAAAGAAATCTTAAGTAAAATGTTTATTTTTTACGTTAAATAATGATAAACATATTTACATTAAAAAAAAAAAACGAAATTCTAAAACAAAAATTGGATTTGGAAGTAGATATTAAAAATGTATCTGAAACGTATCGTCAAAAGACCGCAAACGGTACTTGTTCGGGTATCGTCAAGGGTCTTCAAACAGTTCTTTTTCAGGCATCGCCACAGGTCCGCAAGCGGTAATTTTTCAAGTTCCGAAAATGATAGCTTTTGCTGCCACAAACCGCAGGACAGGTAATTTACTGTCTTATCGTTCTTGAGCCTAAAATCGGACGTTTTGTCCGCCTGAGATCCGCAAAACTTCAGTTTTTAATATTTTTTACGAAGTTTTTGTCTGCTGGGCAGTTCCTTCAAGGCCATAAGCTGTGGATTTTTGTACAACAAATTTTAAAGCACATGATTCTTTACGCGTTTTATGTTCGCTTTACAAAGACCTTTACTTTTTGTTGTATGTTGAAATGTCCTTAGACTTTAATGTACAAAATATCTTAAGATACCTATCCTTGCCTCTGCCCATCTGATGTGAGTCGGAGCCTATATTAAAAAACACTCCTTATCCGATCAAAAGTAAGGCTATGATTTTACAAAGGCAGATATTTTCTATTTGGTAATTAAAATGTTTTATATTATTGCCTATCTTTAGAAAACTTGGGTCCGTGCCGAGGATCGAAAATGTGACCTTCCGTCAAATCAATACTAACTAACCCAACATGATATACATAAAAGATATATATGTATACATAGAATACAATAATTCAAAAACAATATTTTGTGATCGTCTAAAACTAGATAGGAAGCTAACTTCGGCACGAAGAATTTTGTATACCCTTGCAGTTTCGAATTGGATCATTAAGAATCGATCCATTCTATATAAAAGTTAATAATATAGTTTTGATAAAATTAAAAAAAAAAAAGTTAATTCCTTCTCAGAACTATATTTTAGATTTGAACAAGAAAGGAACATAATTTCGGCACGCCGAAGTTCGTATACCCTTATAGATTGGTTTTGATATTTATATTATAAATTATAATGCTGAAAACACACACAAAACAGAGTTTCATTACATTTTATCTATACTTATTTTGTTTACAGTTTTACATTTCCAGCTTTAAATCGATCGTTTCTAATAGAAACTTTCTATGGCAGCTATATGATGTATACATTTTTTTTTTTTTTTTTTTTTTTTGTCAAAATCAGCGGAAGAGAGCGGTCGTGTTTTACAGTGCTCCAAACTTATTTGTAGCACCGAATTAGTATAAAAATAAATAATTTTAATGTGCTAAACGTGACATAAACTATTCCGGCTTAAAGTTTAATCTGCAACTGCATTCCAAAACAAAAGTGTGCTTTATTGCCAAATAAAATAACGGCAGTAAGCAACGTTGTGCCTGTGTTTTTTTTTTTTTTTGGGTAAAAAAAAGTAATGAAGTTTTTATGAAGTTTTTTTGAAATGCTTTTCATGTTTTGTCTGATATGTTATGTCAAGACCCGGTCAGGGAGGTCTTGAGGGTGGTGACGTTTGAGTCTTCTTCTAACTCGTGTTCTATCTTCAGAGGTGTCTAAGCTTCTTGCCAGACTATTAGGGTGATTGTTTAGTTTTTCCATGTACTTAGTTGAAATAGTGTGAAGTTTGTCGCCAAGTTTGGGCACCTTTATGTCTCGTTCTATGTATCTAGTTCGCATGTACCAAGGAGCCCCAGAGATCCTCCTTAACGTTTTTGCTTGAAGAATTCGAATCTTGTTCAAATGACATCTTGCAGCAATTCCGTAGACTTGAAGGCCGTAAAACAGGGAGGGGGCTAGAATTGACTTATAGCCGGGAAACCTTAGACTTAAAAGCATGCTGAATATTCGAAGCATGCCTGCCGAATGTAAGTTTTCGGTCCAGGGTAACGCCAAGGTATTTTAGGCTCTATGGTGGCCAATGACTCTACCATTAAGACTGACCCCAGGACAGCTAGCTGCACGGTTGGGGAAAGTCACATTCGCGCATTTGTCAGCATTGAGGCGCACATTCCAATTCTCAACCCATTCCTGAAAAGCCTCCAGATATTCTTGCAAACCTGTGTGTGTCCGTAAGTCACAGAAAAGTAATGTGGACCCAGTCATCATCATAAAAGTGGAAAACGCGCGTGTGAAAGTCATGCTGCTATGATCAACTGCAGCTTATCGGCGTGAATCAAAATCACAACTTAGCTTAAAGTTTGATTCTGATGAGCCAATTTACATAAACGAGCAACTTCAGAGAGAACACTACTAAGTATTTAAAGAAGCAATGAGGCTAAAACAGCACAAGGTCTTAAATGCCGTATTTACTCTCCGTGGACTTGTCCATGTCCCATGCAAAGGGAGTGAGAGTGTACGATGCATTGAACATATGGATGAGCTTTTGAGATTAGCTGATAATGACAATGGATCTCTTTCTGCTCTTACTCTCTCCTCTTCGTCCGCTCTTCAGCCGAATGGGTGCCTTGATGACCAGCCTGCTGATTCGGAGAGCTTTCGCTATCAAAGTTAGATACTTATGTTATGTCAGCTTAGTTTCTAACATTTATTTAAAAATAGGTAATTGTCTTCATAATTTATGTCTTTATTGTTAATTTTTCTATGTATTTTGTAAAACGATTTGCGATTCTAGAATTTTATTAGTATGTCAGTGACGGATAATATGGGGGTCTCTACGACGGGTAGCATGATTTCAGTTTTATCTAATTATAAAAGGGGTATAAAAGTCGTTCATATAAATGCACAGAGCCTATTTAAAAAATTTACGAGTTCAGGTTACTCTTTGTCCAGTCTAATGTTGATGTTATCTGTGTATCTGAGACCTGTTTTACATACGTCTAATTTGTCTAATATTTTGATTGTGAGAGTTTTGTTTTGTTTCGTTCAGACCGTGTTGGTCATGCTGGTGGTGTCGCTATACATGTTAAGCGTACCTTTAACTGTAGGGTCAAATGTAGGCAACCAACTGACAGCAAAATCGAATATATTTTTTTGAAAGGTGGCCAATAAATTTCTCTGCAATAAAGTGCTAATTGGGTGCATACATCTTCCAAATCGCACAATAGACTTTGATCCCCTTATGAACATTATTAGCGAATTATCAGCTTCATATGATGACGTCATCCTAGCTGGAGACTTGAATAGTAACATTGTAAGCGAAAGTCACTTATTAGATAGCGTTGAAGCGTTGGAGCTGTATGCCAATAAAATTACGCCTACACATTTTAGCAACAACTGTGCTCTTCTTGACCTTTTTTCACTACTGACCCTAAAAAGATATTACTATATGACCAGGTCTCCGTACCAGTTTTCTCCAGACATGACCTAATTTTTATAACTTGTGATATAACTTTGGACGATACTGAAGAATCTTTTAGCTATAGAGACTTTAAGAATATTAATTATATAGACCTTCATCTTCAATGTGATTGGTGTCCCATATATCAATGTCTCAATTGAATTTTTTAAACAATAATTTAGGCTATATATTTAATAATTGCGTACCATTCAAGACTAGGGTAACTAAATCGGGGCAAAATCCTTGGTTTAACAACGAAATAAAAAAAAACGTATTAATCAGAGGTATGTCGCCTATTTTAAGTGGAAGCGATACAACCCCCATAATTTTAGTATGCAGTACAAAGAAGGAAGATCGCTTGTCACCAAAAATATTAGGGCTGCTAAATGTAAGCACTTCAAGTCCAATTTCAACACTCAGCTTACTGGTAAACAAAATTGGCGAGAATTAAGTAAAGTAGGAATAGGGAGAGTTAAGCAGAGCGTTGATCGCAAAAACGATGTTGAAGAATTGTGTCGATCGTTCTCACAAATTGATGTGCCTGAAGCTACATCTAACCAGTACTTTAATAATATAATTCACTGTGATAATAGTTTTAGCTTTGTGTGTGTTGATCAATGAGTTGTCTTGGAGAGCATCCTCAAGAAAAAGTCAAATGCGGAAGGCTTGGACAATGTCAATCCTAAATTTATCAAAATAATCTTGCCCTTACAATTACTACCTCCACATTCCTATCATCTTGGAAAATAGCTAAAATAATCCCATTGCTAAAACCGAATGA
Source organism: Drosophila leontia (assembly GCA_008042735.1). Lineage (NCBI taxonomy): Eukaryota > Metazoa > Arthropoda > Insecta > Diptera > Drosophilidae > Drosophila > Drosophila leontia. The sequence continues at coordinate 17,057 of VNKB01004103.1, forward strand.
AGATTATACGCCAATTTCAATCCTTCCGTTTCTAGCCAAAGTGCTTGAAGACTTAATGTCCCAACAAATTCAGAAGTTCCTGGAAAGAAATGCGTTACTTTCACCAAAGCAGTCGGGTTTTCGGAAAAAGATAAGTTGCGTAAGTGCCATAACAAATATCGTGGACACTCGACGAAAACTTTACAATAACTGTGTGACTTTTTTGACCCTTCTTGACGATAGTAAAGCATTTGACTCTGTCAATCACCATATTTTAAGTGCCAAACTAAAAAACCACTTTAATTTTTCATGTACTGCAGTTCGATTTATAGAATCCCATCTTTGTGAAAGGCTTCAAGCAGTGGTTGTAGGTGCTAGGACTTTCAACTTCTGCCAACTCACACGTGGTGTTCCTCAAGGATCAGTCTTGGGTCCATTGTGGTTTTCTATGTATGCAATAGTTTGCCTAGTCTTATGTCTGATTGTGAAGTTCATTTGTATGCAGACGATGTGCAAATATATGTTAGCAGTCCCATTATGCAGTTAAATGTTAGTGTAAGTAATAATATGCTTAATGTAATTCATAAGTGGGCAAGAGGTAATGGCTTGTGTATTAATCCTAGTAAATTAAAGTGCATAGTAATTGCCAAAAAACCGATCGATACAACGAACATTCCAAATCTAGCTATCAATGGCACGCTGATTCAATTTGAGCAGAGTGCAGTAAACTTAGGATTTACATTTAGTAACACACTTAGCTGGAGCAAACATATATCCAAAGCTACAGGGCGAACATACGGTATGCTCAGGCATCTGTCATATTCCAAGACAATCCTCCCGATACAAATAAGGGTTTTAGTAGCCAAGGTAATTCTAGTACCAACTATGTTCTATGGAGTGGAAGTATTTGGACACTGCGACACACGCGATATGCACAAGCTGGCTGTAGCCTTGAACTCAATTGTCCGTTATGTGTTTAATCTAAAACGACTTGACCATGTATCACACTTGACTAATAAAATTCTTGACCTAAACTTGACTTCGTGGATTCGCTATAGGACTCTATTATATTTCCACAAAATTGTGATATCCCAAGAACCAACATACTTGTTTGACAAACTTATATCTGCTACCTCAACTAGAACGAATAATTATATATGCCCAAGATATAATTCGATGTGCTCGAATAGGCAATTTTTTACTATCGCTATCCGTCTGTGGAACAATCTGCAATCAGATTTAAATCCCAAATCAAAGAATATTTAAAGTAAAATGTAAAGTAAAATAAAATAAAACAATTCATAACCAGAAGAAATGTAGTAATACGTAATACTTGTATATATAAGATTATATGTGTTAAAATTAAGTATATCAGGCCAATTCTAGTTGGCACTTCCGGAAAATTGATTCGGATTCGGATTTCCCTGACCTGTTCTAGTGTTCACTTCCAAAAAATTCTTACGGATTCGTATTTCCCTCTGTTAAGTCTCCGTTAATTTGCGAGCGAAACGCTCGGAAACTTTTTGAGTGCCATTGGGCCGGCAATGCGACTTTGTAAATGTTAATTGTATTTCATTCCTTGAAGTTTTGGGAATATTACTGCATAATACTAAAGTACTTGATTCATAAATAATTATTTTGTGGGTGGTCCTTAAAATCGATTCGATTCTAACCTTCAACATTATTGCAAATACGCCATCGCTGAGTCGTATTAAGAGAAAAAAAAATTATAATTTCGTTGTTTTTCAACGTATTTTCATCTACTTTAAGATATAAGCTATCAACTTGTGGATAAGAAATCTAAGTTTCCTGCGGGTACAATCAGATTGGGGCACCGCTTCCATGGTGAAAGGAGCGCACAGAGGCACGCCGCAAGGTGGGGTTCTGTCGCCCCTCCTATGGAATCTGGTGGTAGATGACCTAAAAAGCACCAAAGATAACAGCTTATGCGGATGACATAAGCATAATTATAACGGGAGTCTGTCCATCGACCCTCAGCTCGATCATCGAAACAACGCTCAGGGAGATATGTGAGTGGGCGGAGAAGGTAGGACTCAATATCAATGCGGATAACACGGACCTTATTCTCTTCACCAAGAGATACAAGGTGCCGCAATGGATCCCCCCAAAAATTAACAATACCAGGCTGACCCCGAAAACACAAGTCAAATACCTCGGCATTGTACTTGACAGCAAGCTGACGTGGAGAGCAAATGTAGTAGAGAGGATAAAAAGGCCACCATAGCGCTATAATGCATTGGGTCTACATATCGGTGGTGCGTCCTACTCTGCTATATGGAGTCTTAGTGTGGTGGCAAGCCACGGAGAAGAAAACGTATAATAAGCTTATGGAGAGAACCCAGCGGCAGGCACTGCTCTGCATATCAGGGATGCTGAGGTCAACCTACACCAAAGCACTCGAAACCATAATCGGTATATATCCCCTAGATATCCAAGCGCAACTGACAGCAGGAAAGGCGGCACAACGTCTGGTTGTATCAGGAAACTGGTCGCTACATGGATTCGGGCACAGTTCAATTGGCCCAGACATGAGCAGTACATCTGACTACATGATACCCAGAACGTGCCCGGATGTAAACACAACAGTATTCATGGGACCAAATGACTGGAAGTCAGGCCAGGACCATGCTCAATACCTCAATATATACAACGACGGCTCCAAGATGGAAGGAGGAGTTGGGGCATATACTGTTCAGACCTTGAAATGAGGCTGTCGTATTAGCTACCAAGCTACTGCAGGATATTCCAGGCGGAAGTATTCGCCATCAGGGAAGCAGCAGACCTTGCGCAGAGCATAAACCGTCCACATGAGGCGGTCAATTTGTTCGTAGACAGTCAAGCGGCAATAAGATCCATGCAATCATCAGCGGTCAGTTCCAAAAATGTACTGGCAAGCAGAGAATCACTAGATAGCCTAAGCACGACTAAGTCAGTGAGGATCTACTGGGTTCCCAGCCACCAAGGCATAGACGGTAACGAAACCGCGGACGAACTGGCAAAGAAGGGCGTTGGACTAGCGATTGAGAGAATAGGAAACGTCCCTATCTCCCTAAGAACGCTCCAAAGCGAGCTAGAGTGACGGGCTGACGCAAGCGCAAAAAGCAGGTGGAGGAGTAATTCCGCAACCTGCAGAATATCAAAAATCAT
>VNKB01004110.1:0-38736 GCA_008042735.1 Drosophila leontia
CGAACGACGCCGGATTCACCAGCGAGAAGCAGATGAGGAAGACATCGGTCTGTGGATACGACAGCGGTCGAAGGCGATCGTAGTCCTCCTGTCCAGCGGTATCCCAGAGTCCTAGATTAATAGGCTTCGCATCCACCATCACGTTGGCGGAGTAGTTGTCAAAAACGGTGGGGATATATTCCCCGGGAAAGGCATTGGTCGTATAGCTGATCAGCAGGCACGTCTTTCCCACGGCTCCGTCGCCCACAACGACGCACTTGATCGCTTGCATGGTGTGTGTGTTTAGTTTTTAGTTGCTGTCCCAAAACTGGAGTGGACTCTAGGGTAGGAGTGGAGTGCTTTGTGCGAGATTGGAGATTGTGCGGCGGTGGCGGCGGGGTGGTACTGCAGGGGGTGCTGATGGCTGGTCTGCTGGCAGTCGTCGGTTCTTTTTGGGCGGCGGCGACGGCGGAGGGCTGTTGCTCTTGCGGCGGCCGTTTGTCCGTGTTATCCTCGTCGTTCCGAACTTGTTTTCAGTGCCCTTTTGGTCCTCGGGGACGCCTGATGACAGCGCCTTGCGTTTCGGGCACTTTAAATAGCGTTTTGTGCGTTGAATTCCCTAATTTTTTCCTTAATTTCTGTAAATTTTCTGTGTACTGCAGTGTGACCGCGGCTGGACTGTTCAAAAATACCATCCGGCGTTCAAGTACATCTAAAAATATACCGTTTGTATTGTGGTATATACCAAGGAAGCACCGCTGAATTGTTCGAGTGTATGGAAATGATCAATCTTTCTCTTCTATTGGCTGTTTAATGTAAAATAATGAACATTAATAAGACAAATAGGAAACCTATTTATATTTTTCATGATATGAGCAATTTTTTAATATTCAGAAATTTTCCCTCATTTAGTATTTTTCTGGCACTCAGTATTTATGGAAGTAAGCAGCAAGTCTACATGGTCACTCTGCGGCACCCAATAGCAATTTCAAAAATTAGAATTTATTTATTGCCAATTAGCTAAGGCATAAACACTGCGCCACCTGTCCCTGCACCCACTAGGTGATGAGACCGTGCAGCCGACCAGAGTCGAGCTGGGCGTGTTCCTTTGATATCCAAATTCCAATTGGTAACTTTCTCTTTCGGTTTACCCGAACCAAAATCAACAGGTACCTTCAATGGTACCTGGTACCTTTCCAAACTGATGGCCTCCGATCTGGGTTCATTTTGTTTAATTTTAATTTCTTTTTGCCTAACAATTTTTTTGTGTGATTTATATTCTCGTTCCCCTCAAATATATATAAAAGTTAAATTCGATTTACATTTTCATCAATTTTCCAATGAGATTTAAAATGTATTCTAAATAGATCTGTATATTAATCATAGCTTAATGGTTACATAATGCTACGGTTCGATTTCCATTTCGAAATTATGTATATTGGTTCTTTGGTTTCTAGAGATATTTATATAGATCTCGTTGAGATTGGTGGCGTTGTATAACTATTAGTTAAGTACGTCATCAGCCAAGTCAATCTGGCCACCACTCTCAGTCAATAATGGTGGCAAAACCAGAGTTGCAGGAACCACAAATGGTTCTCCTTATTAATAAATTATTGTTCTTCTTCTTCTGAGTTACCATGTGTCCAATAAATTATATAAAAAAATGTATTACAACACACTTATAATTGAATTTTTTTTTTTTTTTTCAAGTATACTATATTTTTCAAATACAATAATAGTCTAAATAAAGACCCAAAAACTTCTGTTCAATTTAATAAAGCTTGTACATATTGGCCTAACCAAGTGTTGCCGACAGTAAGTCTTGCCAACAAAAGAGTTCGAATCAATATTTGAGTTAAGAAAAGGAACTAAACAAAGTCTGGTTTACAAAGAACGAAAGGAACCGGGGCCAAAAATAGTTTCATGCGAATTTGTTATTGGGTGTTTGTTCTTGTACCCGAAACTTTAAAGCTAAGTTTCGTATAAAAAGTTTTAAAATTTTCCGCTCCCTTGACGTAAAAGCACTTAGTTTACCCTGTGGAGGGCTATAAATGGAAAGGTAATAGACTCAATCTGAAAACAGTTATACCTTAGTCCGTTGAAGTTGAAAGCAGTTATACCTTTGTCCGTTGAAGTTTTACTATGAAGGTCCTAGTAGCTTTAACGGTCGCTCTTTTGGCCATCCATTTCGTGCCTGTGGATTCTGAATCCAATTCAGGATCTTCCGCAGGATCGAACTCAGGAACTGGCACTGGCACAGGTACTGGCACAGGAACTGGCACAGGAACAGGCACTGGAACGGGCACTGGCACTGGAACAGGCACTGGCACAGGAACGGGAACTGGCACTGGCCCCGCTACAACAACTGTAGCTCCCACAACAACAACGACGACGACAACAACAGTTGCCCCGTCCACCACCCACAGGACACTCCGTCATCGTAGGCGACGACGCATTATTAGGAAAATTATCCACAAGCGCAATGCCGCAGAGAGAAAGCGCCGAAGTGGTTGAGTGATTAAATAAATTTACAAATATCTTGAATCTTGTTGGTTTTTATTTGCTGTATACCAGTTTTAATTTGGCAATATTTTATTTTTAAGTTTTTCTCATTTTTACGAGAACTTAAATTTGTAAAACATTTTCACTGATTACTATTATTTTTTTAAGTGTAGCCACAATTGCATTCACAAAAATACTAAACACTTTTCGTTGACGTTTTGTTGACCCCATTCAAACGGTCACACTGCCAGCACAAGAAAATTCTTTGGACGAAAACTCTACAAGATTTCCGTTTTCAATTAACAATAATGAATTAATTAGCGCTTGAATTAGCACAAGGCCTTAAGTGAAGAAACTAGCACAGCTCCGAGGCACTAGGAAACGATGGTAAGTCGGCCGGAAAAGGCTGGAAATCTGTTTCCACGACAAGGCCAACCGGCTTGACAAACGACCAAAAATAGACCGGAGCGGAGGAGCAGGCCAAAAATAGCAAAAACGGCCGCAAGACCGCCGCATGTGTTTCCAATCGCCTGACCAATCCACAACACCCCCCTTTCCTTGCAGGCGGTACTGGGCGCCCAATTGGTGATCACTCTGGTGATGGTCAGCGTCATCCAGAAGCTGAGTCCGCACTACTCCTTCGCCAAGTGGATACTGTGCCGCACCGGTCTGCACCGTTACCTGCATCCCACCGACGATGAGCTGCGCTCCAAAGGGGGTGTGCCGAAGGAAAAGCCACCCAAGGGTGGCCGGAACAAGCAGGCAAATGGAACCAACGCCAGCGCCACACAGTTTCACATACCGCGCAGCATTGAGGTGGAGCTGGAGACTCTGCCCGTTCAGGAGCGCGATGTGGTGCACCTGCGCTACTTCACCGAATACCAATGGCTGCTGGACTTAAGTGTCTATGCGGGCATAGTCTATGTGGTCTCGGAAGTCTTCCACTTCTTTTATCCGCTACGACAGGAGATCAACCTGAGCATGGTCTGGTGCCTGCTGGTTATATTCTTTGCACTGAAGCTGCTCTCCTCGCTGACGGTGCTCTACTTCCAGAGCGAGGAGTCTATAGGTGAGCGGTCAATGGTGATTGTGGCCTGTTTGGTCTACTTGCTGGTAGCCATGATTGTTTTGATTGTGGATGAGCGTATCCTGGAGACGGGCCTGGAGGATGCCTATGCTAGCTTTAATGCCAGTGCCTCAAAATTCCTAACAGACCAAGGACTGCCTTCATCGTAAGTAATTACATTTCTCTATTGAACTTTAGTTTATTTTATTCTTATTTCTTATTATTTAGGGGTCCCGCCTCCAAGATCGTGGTGAAATTCTTCCTAGCCATGGGCTGTGGCCTTCTGGGTTCATTGTTCACCTTTCCAGGCCTGCGCATGGCCAAGATGCATTGGGACTCGCTGAAATACTGCCGTGGCAATCGATTTCTGCAAGTTCTACTAAATCTTAGTTTCGTGCTGCCTTTCATCCTGGTCATCCTATGGATCCGTCCCATCAGTCGCGACTACCTGACCGTGCGTGTTTTTCAGGGCATGCAACAGCCACTGTAAGTTTGATAAGATGTTGTGGTATGATGTGATTATAGCTGATTTCCTGTACCTCTTTTCTATGCAGCCTAAAGCCTCATGTCTTTGAGACCCTTCGCCTGCTGCTGGTGATCTTTGTGGTGGTGGTCCGCTTTGCCCTAATGCCTATTTATCTACAGTCGTACCTGAATCTGGCCCACGACAAGATCCTGGACCTACGCAAAGAGGCTGGACGCATCACCAATGTAGAGTTCAAGCAGAAGGTGAGAAAAAAGCTAATATTTTCTTCTATATATTTTTTAAAATTGTAATTATTTTATTTTAATTTTAATTGCAGATCTCCTCAATCTTTTATTATCTGTGCGTTGTTACCTTGCAATTTGCCGCCCCGCTTATCCTGTGCCTGTACCTCACGCTGATGTACAAGAGTCTGGGTGGCTTCAGTTGGGCAGGCATATTCAGGGAGAGCGTTGTCCTGCAGCACGAGTGTGCGGCAGTTGATGAGAATCCTTTAGCTGCTGGTGCCAGTGGAGAAGCTTTAACGACCAATAACCAAGAGGACTTTAATATTATTGAGTCGGCACAATCGCTACAGGCCTCACTTAGTAGCCTTAAAAACGTAAGAGCCTTTTTTTTAAATACCTAGAACCTCATGTTTATTACAAATATTTTTAGGTGTTCTCAACGGAGGTGTACAAGGGCTTTTTGGGATTCGCCACTTGGTGGAGTTACTTTACGCTTTTCGCCACTTCGTCGCTGGGTATTGTGTACCAGTCCTATTTTAACAAGACCTAACAAACCAAAAAAAATGTAGTCTTACATCTTCAATTCTTTTGTAGTCGTTCCTTCGAATCATACCTACATTTGATATTGTTTACACCTAGGTTAGTCAATGTCTTGAGAACATCTTGGTTTTAATGTATTGTAAATAATACTACTCTACTGACTGTTTATAAAGTGTGTGTAATAAAGACAAAAGAGAGTCATGGAAATTATCAAAGTATTTGAATGTATTTACAAAATGTAAGACCTTTAGCAACATCATCTTTTCATATTCTATTTTATTTTATTTTATTTTAGAGTTATTTAAAAAACTAAGACTAAGATATAAACTTAAAGTACCAGCTACGAGATTATACTGGAGGTCTTATTTACGTTTATAACATTTTAATAATAAGAAGATTTGTACATTTTCGTTTATTTATTTATTGTTTTAGTGATATAATGTAGATTCTTTTAGAAATTCCCCCATATCTTTAAATTGTCTTATTGTTCAATTTTTATTGACACTTCCTGTAACTGCTTTTGCGGAACCGGAAATGCATTTAAAAGAGATCAACTTAAAAAACCGATTTTTTCTGTATATCGATAAGTCGACGGTAAATGTATCCTATCGACCTCTGGCCACACTACCCATCAAACTCATGTTTTGTTTACGTTTTTTACCTCGTTGAAAACATGTTGAGAGTTACTCAAGTAAAAAACAGCCTCTTGGATGGCGCCTCCATAGCAGAGGAGCTGTACTCAACGCCACAGGATGGCGACAACTTCTTTGAGAGTCTGGAGAAACCGGCCAAGGAACCTACAAACCTGACACCGCGCAACACATGTTGGTTATCCTCCTCCATTCGCCCGGCACTTTTATAATTCTAATCTCTCTCTTCCAATCACAGTCATTCGTGCCGGCGTTCTGACCACAGTAAGGGGCTCTGCCTACATGGAATATGGAAACACAAAAGTCCTGGCCATTGTGTCGCCACCAAAGGAACTAATCCGCGCCAGTGCTCGACGCATGAACATGGGCGTGCTCAACTGCTATGTGAACTTTGCGGCCTTTGCCACTGGAGAGCTGGAATCCGTGCCGGAGAGGGAACGCCTTCTGAGCAGCATGCTGACCAAGGCCATGGAGCCGGTTGTGTGCCGCACGGAGTTCCTCAACTTTCAGCTGGACATCCGAGTGCTGATCCTCGACGATGATGGCTGTCTGCTGAGCACGGCCATTAATTGCTGTGGCGTGGCCTTGGTGGAGTGTGGCATTTCCACCTATGACTTGATCACGGCGTCCACAGCGTGTATTTATAGGGATCACGTCTTCCTGAATCCCAGCGCCAAAATGGAGGAGTTGCTTTGGAAGCATCGCACTGGCACTGGCGTAGACAGCAAAGATAACACCAGCACCAAGTCAGTCCAGGAGCACGGCCTGATCATCACCGCCAGCCTGGACACTTTTGAACAGATTGCGCAATGCCAGCAATGCGGGTATCTCAGCCCAGAAACATACATGAAGCTGATGGACTACACCCTGGCTATTAACAAGTCACTGCGCCAGCTGGTTAAGGGGGTCCTAACCGCGCGGGTGAGGGAGCAGCATGAACTAGATATGCGCGAGAAGGCGGAGAGTGCTCTGGAGGATCAGAGATTGGCCGAGGTCATTGAGCGGCTCAAGCTGCGGGGCCTGGATGAGTTTATACAGTCCAATATCAAGGAGGATCCCTATGTCAAAAAGCAGTAGGGGAACTGGAAAGGAAGGTTTCAAATTGTTTTAGATAAAAACACTTTTTGCACTTAAAGTTCCCCAAAACACTTTTTATTTTCTGTATTTTTGCACTTCCAAAGGTTTTTCGAAAGACTCCGAAAGAGTTAACACATCCAATGTGTCTGCTGCGCTTTTTGCCAAAACATTTCTTCAATTCAGACTTGGTTTTCTTACGAAAAATTGAATTTCGGGCGCTCGATCGTTAGGCTTAAATTGCTATTCTACTACTGCTGATCCGAGGAGGCCTCCAGCACAGCCCCAGAGTAGGCCAGATCCCAGTAGTGCTCCACTTGATGCTTCTGAAAGAATTCGCGTGCCATTTTCTCCATGGGAAAGATCTTGAATTTAATTTCGCCAAAATGCCGCCGTTGACTGGTGCCCTCCCAAACGAGCACACACGAATTGGGCACATCCTGGCCATCATTGCCCTTGGCCAGGTCCTCCTCCCACTTGATGCGATGCAGCATGAGGCGTCTGTACTTCTTCTGTTGCTTAGGACCACCCTCTACAACGACCACACAGCAATCGCGGAACAGGACCACACTGCCAGTCATTTGCAGCTGCTTGGCATTCGTCTCCACCTTGAACTTCTTGCTTTGGTTATCCTGCAAATCACGGATACGATAGACGCTCACATGCACCCCACAGCTGGTGTCCTCCCTCAGTTTGCGCTGCTTCTTCTCGCTCTTCTGCTCGCTGGTCAACTTGCGGGCATTGTTGGCATCCTCGTGGGCCTTTTGCCGTTTGGCCATCTGCTCTCGGACATGCTGCTCCATCTTGGTGGGGTCCTGTACTGCCTCCGAGCCGAGAACTCGCATTAGGTTGGAGATGCGCAGCTTGGGCTCTGGCGGTGCCACCAATCCCAGGCGTATCTTCTCCTGCTCCTCCTTCCAGGCCTCACGACGATTCTGGCGGCGCAACTTCTTGCGCTCCTTTTTGGTAAGGAACACCGGTAGGTAGACCGGCTTCAGTGGCTCATCTAAGGAGGTAAACAGGATTTTAATTTCAATTGATGCAAGTTATCATGTAAAATACTTACTTGGTGGCTTCATTTGTGTGGGATGCTCAATGAGATTGCTGATGGCCGTCTGTCGTATGCTTATCTTACCGCTCGCCTCGTCCACCGTCTCCATGTCCTGGGTAAGTATGACCGAATCCCACCACTCCATGGCCGGCACATCGTCCGGCATGTCCTGCTTAGGTGCAATTAGTGCTAGCTTGGTGGCTGACGAAATGCCAGTCTTCCTGGCAATCTGTGATATCTCGTTTTGCAGCCTCTCCAACTGGCTCTTCATGCGCATCCGTTCGGCCAGCTGCTGGAACTTGCCGGGCTCGTGGAAGCGCAGCGTTCGCTTATTCCGCACTGTAGGTTTCTGTGCGATCCGGTCATCAAAGTACTTGATCGCCTCATCCTGCGCCGAGCTGGCCGGATCGTTGCGCTCACCAACACCTCCCGTTTGACGCTGGAACACCTCCCGCTTCTTGGCCCGAATGTTCGCCTTTAGCGTGGGCGTCACCGTCGGTATGTTGATGGTCCGGCCGCTTTTATCCACGGTACGTCCCTCCTCGTCCAAGATCAGGGGTTTCGGACGTTCCTGCGCCTGAGCGGCCGCTGCTGCAGCCGCTGCCACTGCCGTGGGTTGGATCAGACTGGCCAAGTTACCGGTAAGTTTCGCCCTTATCTGCGCCTGCAGTTCGGCTATCTTCCTGGCCTTCTCCGCATCCTCGGGCGTTGGCTTTTTGGCGAGCGCCTGAGCGGCCAGGGCTACGGGCATGCCGATTTGTGGCACAGACGCCAGCAGGGGATCCTTGTCGCGTAGATTGCTCAGTGCCCGCTTGCGCTCCTCGATCTCGCGCTGGGCATGGGCCATCATCAGCTTGATCTGTTGGGAGCTGAGCGAGGCAGCCGCTGAGGCGTCTTCATGCTTTTCGCTTCCATTTGACGAGTCCTTGACGTCAAAGCGGGATTTCTTTGGCACTTCGACGGCACCACCGCCTCCTGAATTCGAGGCGGCAGCGCGCTTTCTGGCCAATTTCGGATCGTCGCCGTCGCCATCCTTGCGCGTTATAATGGACGACATAATTCGCAATTAAATGGGTCTGACTAAAAAGTAAAGGTTATTTACCAACAACTTTGCACATTCCTCGAGCGGTTTTGCAGCAGTTTGTCAGAAAACAACACACAACGTTTTTCAGTGAAAAATTCTTCGAGTCACAGGGTTGTTCAACAAAATACACAGAGTTGTTTCGCTACAGTAATAAACTGCCAGAGTGACCAGTTTGCAGAAGTTTTAGTGATGCCAGAATTCTAGCGGGAAACACGATTGCTTTTACCGCAGAATATATCAAACAAAAACTATATAAATATAGCTTCTTATCTTATGTCGCTCTTTCGCAAGTCAAATATATCGTAATTTAATTTTAAATTAGTTTAAATTAAGAACCAGTTTAGGACTCTTTATTAAATTACGTTCACATTTCCCGCTAGAATTCTGACAGCAGTGCCTAATCGCCATGCAACCCTGCTTCTCTCAATTTTTTTTGTGTCGCTCTCCGCTCCGCCATATTTGTTGAAGCCGCTTACAACTTGTCTATTTTTTTCTCGTCGTGTCTGTGTGTGCTTAATTATTTGTTGTGGAAATTAAGCGATATTCGTGTGCATAAATAGCGTAAAAGTTGCGTTCGACGGCAAGCATGGCATCGGAGGAAGACAATGACGATAACTTTCAGGGTGAGTACATTGTTTTAGTCGGCCAAAAGTCGGCGTGAAAAACTTCGGTTTGCTCCGGAGAATGCGAAGAACCGTGGTCATGTTCAAGAGCCGCGATGCCGCGTGTGCCGCCCTTCCCCTTGCCCGCCCTTGCTGTTTATTATTGCCGAAATCACCAATTGGAAATGGAGGGAGAACTGTTCTCTCATAACAAGTATTCATTACAAATATTTGTGAAATTTTACATGTGTGGCGCGTTTTTTCTGGGCTTTTTCGCCTCCTCCATTCCACACACTTTTATTATTGCATTTTTGTGTTCCCTTGATTCGCGAATGCAAGCATATATCCGTCCTGCTCGCACACCAAAACATCTGTTTTACATGGTTGTTTTGATTCGCATATTTAAATCGGAAGTGTGTTATTACACAAAGAACTCGAATTTGCTTATATCAATTAGTTATAAGTACATTAATAACCCGGTCAAGTTTGCGCTTAGAAATAAGAAAATTACAATGTTATTCTCGCTTGCGACAGTGTGGCAGTACACGCAGTAAGACCGTGTCCTGCCCCGTGCGGAAACCTCGCTAAAAGTGTGACCGCACTGTTGCGCATCGGAAATCCAGAGTCGGCCATGCCTGCCACCATTTACATTCATTGTTGCTTGGATTCGTTTAGACGTGGCAGCCATGACGTGATTTCTGAGTTTTTGTTAAACAGATTACACTATTAATCGTAGCGAAAACTGTAACTTTAGGGGAATACGTGCATTACTCGTCACCGCCTTTCGATTTGCCAGTGTAAAATTAGAAATCCAGTGCGTAATACATCCAACAACAAAAAAGAAGTGTGCAAAAAAAAAAACTTGAAATTACCACAAAATATTGTGTAAGAAAGCATTGCGAAAAGAAAGAATAAAGAAAAAGAATTGTGCATATGTACGAATCGAAACAAAGATGCGTGAAAATCTTATGGAAAATCTTGTCGCACTTGCACTGACGTACATACATATGTGATTTTTTCCCACTCCCCCCTTCAACGTCGTGTTCGTACTCTTGATTGATTTCTCCACTCTCTCGTGTGGATGCGTCTGTATGTGTGCGTGTTATGCACGCGCGCTCCAGCAAACGTCGCCGTCGTCGTCTGTCGTCCGTCGCCCGTCTCTGTCGCTCCAACTGCGAAAACGAAACCGAGTAGGAAAAATAATGAAGAAAAAGCCCCGAACCGACGCGTTTTAATTAAATTTAGTAACAAATAGCAACACAACCAATTTACAATAATTTCAATAAGTGCCAACAACAAGAAGCTGAAATGAAACGTATATGTCGCCTTTTTAAGCCACTTAACCAAAATATGCCAACACACAAGTAAGAAGAAGAAGCAGCAGCAGACGACGAGTATTGCTGTGTGGGAAAGAGAGGGAAAGCGGTATGGGATGGAATGGAAGGGAGCCTGTCGAGGAAATTGCTGGAATGTAGTAGTAGAAAACCGATAAACAATATGCCGCTGCCGCCACCGTGTAACAAACAGCATTATCAACCCCAATTTCGCATACAATTTATGTTAATTCGTTCGCAGCTGTTCCTTTTCTGTCTGCTCCGCTCTTCTCGTCTGTCCCTGCCCCCATTTTTCGCCTCTCATTTTTCCGCTGTTCGACGCTGTTGCACTGTGGGCGTGCGTCCGTATGTATGTATATGAGGTGTGTACGTGTTTGTGGAAGTTATCCTAGAGAATGAGCGTGGGAGTGTCTAATTTTAACACTCGTCTCCCCCTATTCGTGTTCTAATTGGATTTGTGGTCCGCTGCTGTTATCCTTAGATCCTCTCTCTATAAATATACTTATATAAATATGTATTTCTCTCTATTGTGACGTCTGCACACAAGTTCTTGGCAATTTCTCTTTGATTTCACCATTTGCCGGCTGTCGGTTGTGGTTGGTTCTGCGATCAATTTCAATGATTTACATGTGTTAACCAGATGATGAAAGTGTTTATTTTGACTCCGCATGGAAACAAAACAAACCGCAATTTATTTATTCATAATTTGTTGTCATGTTCAAGTAAACAATCGAGTAATGAGTGCGACATTGCATAAAAGGCTGAAAAGAAAGAGATAGATAGAGCCAGCGAGAAGGGTGTTTGAGTGCCTGCATTTATGCACAAGTACAATTAAAACAAGGAAGAGGGAGGGAGTGCGACAATGACGTATTTTGCTGACGTACTATTCGTTCTGGTCGATTTTCCCTTTTAACTTCAGAAATTCCATAAATCTGCCTAGAAACCATATCTAGCAAACACGAACTGGGCGCCAGCACAAATAAAATTCAAAAAAGAAAAAAATAAAACTCAATACAAGAAGTGAAAGTATATTGAGTGTGTGTATGTGAGCTGTGCGTCGCCTGTGTATTAGTGGCGATCTTACCTTGCTTTGGCAAACTACAACATGCCATCCCACTCGCACGCACTGCATTCAATCATGCCAACAACAAGTGGTGCCTTTTTATATCCGCCATGTACATACATACATATATAAATATGTATGCCTGAGTGTGTGTGCTGGCATTTCAAAAAGTTTACTCGCAGCTTAAAATCCACAAAAACTATGAAACACAAATATAAGAAATGTAAATATTATTTTAGCTTTCAATACTGTTCATTCTGTTTCATTTGAAAATCGTTCTCTCAGAAGAGCAACAACACTGGGTCGATTGTGGTTTTTTGTGCATATGTATGTAGTTCTTTTCGTTTTTGACATTTGACGCGTATCGCTCTTTTCCTCTCTCTCCCTCTCTCGTTTTTTATGGGAGCGTGTGTCGCTCTTCCAAAGTTGTTTTTATTGCCTTCAGTTGGAGTACACCAACACTATTGTAGCAGACACAAAATCGGCAGCATTTGACATTGATTACCGTAATACCTTCAGCTTGTATGGTTGCCTATCTGCCTGTCTGTCAGACAGAAAGACTGTGCTTCTTAATATTTGTGCAACTGCTTGGTTGTCTCTTGTTATTTTACCTATTTACAGTAATTGTGTGTGAAAGAGAGAGGCGAGAGCGAGAAGGCCACGCTTCAGTTCGATGGCTGCTGTTTTCGCTACTACTGCTATTTGTTTCAGATTATTCGTACATACATATATATTTATGTACATAAACTTGCAAGCAGTGTTCACACACTCGCACCTAATTGATACATATGTATTTGTTTTATTTTTTTGGAAGTTGCCCGCATACAAATATGTGTTTACGTACATCCACCGTAATATTGTGTACAATTTAATTTATTTTTAAAGCATTCACTGTACTAGTGAACGTGAAATAATCGAGCCTTATCAACTGGTCGTTCAGCTGATCGATGATGCTATAAAAGTGTGTGTGTTCTAGGGTTGCTATTATTTTCGAACCTAAAAGTATCGGACGATTACTATGCATTCTGCCCAATTTAAAAACAATTATTTATTAAGGGAAATGTATTTTTTAAGTTTTTGTTTGAGTCTATTTTGTTGCTGGAATTTATCTCTTAATTTTCTTATTTACAATGTATTCGACAACCCTGATCGACCAGAAACCCTTCTGCATTTCAATGCTATTTAGCACGGGAGGTGAAAGTGAAGGTCATTAATATTTGCATATGGAAATGTTTACGCAGCAAAAAAAGCCAAAACATAAATGGTCATATGGCAAATGCCGTTTCATTTTGTCTCGTTTCTTTTTATTTCGTTTTCCTTTTGCCATCATTGGTGACCATTGTGGCTTGAGTCTCTGTTCCTCTGTCTCTCTCTCGTTCTCTCAACGTGAGCTTTGTTTTTGTGCTTCCAGCCAACAAAGTAATGTTGTTTGTTTTAATTGGTTCAATAATTTTGTAATTGTTATCGAGTTCCGCTTGTGGCCCAGCACAAAGTAAACCCAAAATTTTTGCTTCAATTGTCACCAAAAATAGGTTTATGGTTGTAGCCCCCAGTCTGTTTTCCTGGGAGTGTACACATTGTATTAAATAAAAACAACAACAATCAGCACGCATATCTATTTGTGTCACATCCATGCGAAAACACGCGTACAAGATGTGTGTCAGCGAATTTGTGTCATTCCCGTCCCGTTTCTTCTTTTATTGGCACATGTAATCGAAATTGTTGCTTCCAATCGGTTCTTTTTGCGCTTCGCTGTTGTCTAATTAGCCAATTAGTTGGTCGCTAAGCCGAAGCTATGGCTTATAAGCTCAGAAGTCTCACAATCAGTTTCAGCGCATTGCCAACTAGGTGCATAATTGTTGCCAACGACATTGCCAGCAGCGCCCCACTCTATGCGTGTGAGTGTGTGTGCTTGTGTCTGTGGTTAACAGCGGAGGTCATAATGTTAGCACAAGAATTCAAACCGAGGTCTAAACTTTAAAAACTAGAATCAAAACATTATAACCTATTAAGGTTGATTTTTTTCAAATTGAATATAAATCTTTCCAATTAAATATTTGTATTTGCAAAAACTAATACTTATTGGAACTATTTTCTTGACCGCATCTATATATTTTGATTGTTGTAATCCGTCGTTAACTTTGGCATAGTTTTGTAGCTGAGAAACCAGAAAATAAAACAAAAACAAAAAACCAACATTAAAATTACCAACACACAAGAGACAACAATAAATGCAACAACTACAAAAATGTAGTTGACAACCAGCCCTCGTTTTTGTTGTTGTTGCCGCGTTGCCACCCCGACTTGTTACATATTGCCACTGCTCTCTGTAGCTGTAATTGTAGCTTAGCTACTGCTCTCGCTTTTGCGACTACGGTAGTTATATGTCCATGTAGTTGTTGCTTGCGGTGGCTTTAGTCTTACTCACGCCGCTCGCCTATAATGTTTATATAATTTTTCGTATCTTTTATTTTTCACATGCATACCGCGCGAGGTTTTTTTATGGCTCATTTGTGGGTTGGGTTTTGGGTTTTGTGCACTCAACTCAACTCGACAAAAGCGCAGCTCGAGTGCTGATTTCTGTTGATTTAACACAACTCTCTGTGGTCTTTCATTTCGTTGGTTAAGAATAGTGTACTTGATAAGAAAACCACAACACATAAACTGAGCTTAAGCGGACTGTATTTTATAATAGCAGTTATAAGTGGTTTTTTGAGTAGCTATGTATCATTAACTTCTTAGGCTTTAATAATAGATATTCGGGATAATATTGATAAGCAGAATCTCCTGGACTCAATCCGAGTATAAAATCAAAGTAATTTACAGATTTTTTAAAATAAATATTCTATTTATAAATTATTCAAAAAAAATTTATTTGAATTGTTTTTGAATACATGTGGATTTTAATATATTTTATTCTACTAACGTTAGTAAAATAAAAAAAGCTTCGCTTTTAGACTAACTGACTTAGGTTCCCATTATTCTCTTAAAGGTCGTCTAAGTAATACCCCAATTAGGATCGTGATTCTTAGGAACCAATTCTTCCTGTCCTGATTTAATTTTGTTGTGCTAAATAAAATGGCAACATACACCGGAAACTCCGGCAAATAGACATGGCAAGGTGATGGTCATTGCTGACGCTTCCAAAGCTTTTTTTTTGAATAAAATGTATGTATGTATGTATGCCACACACAATAGGCTGACATAGAGAAGTGGAGAATTCTGCGGAAGTTCAATTAACAACCTACTAAGTGGGTAGACAGAGAGGAAAAGGTGGAGGGGGGGAGATGAGGTATCGTTGTTAGTGAAAGGAAGAAAAGACTAATAATATTTAATCATCACGTTGATTAATGAAACAAAAGCAACTAAAATTATTTATAACTTTGATTCATATATTTCTTGAA
Organism: Drosophila leontia; assembly: GCA_008042735.1. Taxonomy (NCBI): domain Eukaryota; kingdom Metazoa; phylum Arthropoda; class Insecta; order Diptera; family Drosophilidae; genus Drosophila; species Drosophila leontia. The sequence goes on from VNKB01004110.1 coordinate 15,061, forward strand.
TGCACTATAAATGTAACTTCCACCTCTAATACATCCCAATAAGGGAGCAGTAAAATTGGTTTAATGAAATATTAAAAAGTTGATTGTACGCTCAATTTGACTGACCTTCAGTCTTATATATTTTTTTTTAAGATATAGCCTCAGATACATTTAAATGTTTGTCCGTGTGTTGTTGTGTATGTTTGTACAAATATATAGTATATACAAAATGTATATTCATTTTTTATAATGAAAGACAACGACTACAAAAGCAAATACAACAGACAGCAGACTCATAACAAGCCAGAGAGGGAAATACCAGTCAGCAGTCGTCGCGACTCGCTCCGTTGGTGGTTGTTGTTGTTATTGTTATTGTTGTTATTTGGTTTCTTTCAAGTCCGTTTTTAGTCCAGTTCCAAATTGCCAACACTGTTGCTTACTGCTGCTTTTTGTTTCTTATTTTTTTTTTTATACACTTGCAGATAGCGGGGGGTCTTTTAATTTTGTAGCAAAAGTAAGCAGTAACGAGGTGTATTTTTGAAGGATTTAAAAGGGTGTTTTTTAGAGTTCAAATAAATAAATAAATCAAATTTGGAAATACAGATTTGACAGCTTTGGGTAAATGTAATTGTATTCGAATCAATACTCCACATTTAAACTGGGGATTTATGTTATTTTGTGCTTCTTTCTTGATAAACTTGAGCCGTAGAAATCTGATTTGAAACCAATTGAAAATTTCAAACCATTTATTAATTATAAGAAATTTGAAATCTTCACAGACATGGTGAGGGTATAGCAATTGTCGGATTTTGAAACCATCCGCCACCTTTTTCATGTTGTCTTCGTCTCGTCTTGCCGCTGCTCCAATAAGAAGAAGAAATCCAAACTGAATCTGGGAAGACAAGTTTTCGAAGCCAACGTTGAGCACTAGCCGCCGTGCCGCTCACTCTCGCCTCGGGTCGAATCGAATCCGACTCCGAGTCCGAATCTCTGGTTGTCTTTCTCGACTGGCGAAGCCTTCTAGTCGACAACACTACCCCACTCCACCACTTCACCTGGCCATATATTTCTTGTATCGGGTTTTCCATTGGTTCGGGCTTTTTGGGTGTTGTTTGTTGCTGCCTTTTGCTTTTTGTTGATTAGTATGCATATGTATTTGTGCTGAAGATATCGCTCGCACTGCTTGCGGTATCGTTACGAAACCACATATAAAAAGTTTTTTATTCGAAATTTATTTAAGTCTCTTCAACACACATCCAAAGTGTTTTATTTATTTATTTATTTTTCCTTCATACTATTTTTTTTTTTACTCAAATGCGGCTTAGTTTTTTATTAAGCGATTAACAAAGACCAGTTAGCAACGCGGCTTTTTTTTTTTTGATTGTGAGAAGAATTTTGGGGGTTTTTTTCTGGCCTCAGGAGGGGTTCTTCTGATTTTGGAGCTTGTAGAAAATTAGCCAAGATCTAAAAACTTTACATAATAGTAAAATTCTTCTGGAATTTATACATTTAAGAAAATAATTTAATAAGTAATTTTTGGGATTTGAACTCACCCCTATAGTAATTTATTATTGAAATAATATTTTAAATAGGTCGATTTGAGTTAAGGATTTTAAGGGATGACACAGTGATATTGCAGTTTTACTACTTTTAGACTCCTTTTAAATTGATATCAAATTGCTAGTCTTTTCTTTATAATTTCGATTGATTTTAAAGATTGGTCTAGACACCCTATTTGATTCTACCATTAACGGCAAACCTGTTACTGCTCTTATGGGCTACATAAAAAAAAGCCCTGCAAACGTGTGTGCCGGTAGTGTTTTTGTTTTTCGTAACCCCCTCCTCTTGGCGCGTTTTCTGATTAAATTTAAATTGCTTTTTATTGTCGGGGGTTGAGTTGTATTTGTTTTCATTGGCTTCAACGCTCGACCTAAAACCAGATTCTATGTGTGAGAGAGGATGGGGCGGGGGCTCATTAATACAGGCTTCGTAGAAAACACATTTCAAAGTTGTTTTGTTGTTCGTTTTGTTTGAATACAATTTTTCTGGACATCAAACACAACAGCTGCTAAAAGCTTTCTTTATCCAGCGATTCCGGCGCGTTAATTTTGTAGTTTTGGTTGCTTTTCAGCAAACTGATAACGACGCTGTCACGTAAATAAGCTCTTACATAGGCCCCTAATCTAATCTTTTCGGTTGCGCCTGTCCGTGTCCGTGTCCCCCGTATATGTTGAAATTCGATTTATGCCAATTCACGGTCAATGTTTTCCCGATCCTCCGAATCAATTGCTTCACTCTTTTAGGTACACACATATACCAGTACGAAAGCTTTACGCATTTCCGTTTCACTTTTTCGCTGTTAAGCAAGCCGCCCAATCTGAATTATGCAATGATCGGTCGTTGAACGAACAGTTCGACTCTTCGGCTGTGAGCTCCTTTTCCTTCAGTCATTCTGAATCGAGAATTTGTACTGGCTACAAGTTCATTGTACGCACTTTTTGTGGTTTTTTTTCTCTCTTATATATTTGCTTTCGATATATTTTTGTGACTGATGCTTATACCGGCGAGTTCAGTGCCTTCAGATAAGCTTAGGATGAATTATTGTGTGCCTCATAGCTTGTGTTATTATTGGAGCCATATTTAATTAATTGTACCCTAGAAACTGACTTTGATTATTTTCCCCACATGGAAGTAAACTTTGGTTTCGCTGAAAACCGTTTACGATATAAGCTCACATTTTACGTCAGTGCTTACTTTTAGTTAATTGCACAATTAGTCAGTGTAAAGGTTATTATTACAAGTTGACGTTCATTTTGATTACACGTTATATACGAATTAATATATAATACCTCTTTATTAAAACCTTCTATACAACTAGAAATAAATCTCTTAGCAAAGCAACAATCGGATATCTTTTATATCGTTCTTACTATAAACTTAAAAAAAAAAAAATTCGGATTTGATATATTAATTAACTAATATTATAACTTGTAAAAAATAAAGGATTGACTTTTTAAGTAACAGAACAAACAATTGCTTGCTTTACAGAAAATTATCAAATTGTAATTCTAAATTACTTTTATTGAAGCGAATTTGTGAGCACAACAAGGCTTGAACTTTTTAAACTTGATGTGCATTTAGCACCTTTTTTATTTTTTATTGTTTTCCTTTTATCGTGAAATATTTCCCACTTGACGTATGACTCACACTCTCGGGGCAAATAAATACAGGCACTGAGAGAGAGCATTTGTGTTGTGGGTGCTGCTGCCGTTGTTGCTGTTGTCGTTGTTTTCGGACTATAAATAGCCCAGCGCTGAAGATAAAATTTAAAATATTGCCATTTTTATTATATAAAATAGATGTGTGCGTGTGTGTGTGTGTGTGTGAGAGAGTGGGTTTGTTTGCCTGACTCTCCCGATATTGAAAATGCACCGAAATGATGGGGGAAAAACAATACGAAATATATTTTCGCTACTTTGGCCGTACATGTTCAATGTCCAATGGCATTTTGGGATTCCCGTGTGGGTAATTACCAATAAGGCATGCGTCGATTTGCCGGAATCGCTATACCCGGTCCCCAGTCCCACAGATCTCTTCCCCGACCCCCCCAAGTTGGTTTGCCATCATCATTATCGGCGCGGCGGCTTCGGCAATTGATTATTCACTCCACACACTTGCACACCGCCGACCGTATATACTACTTTGACGTTTACTTACTATGTATGTATAGCGAACCCCAAGTGTCGCAGCCGTTATTGCTCTCAGTCGGTTGCATTTCAAGTAAACTTGTTGTTTTCCTCAATTTTTTAATCGATTTTAAGGTGTAGGTGCCTGTTAGTAAATTGGATGGGGCACGCATTCGTATTGGATCTATCTATGTATATGTGGATTATGTTTAATTTCATTTTCTTACATTTCCATTTTAATTTCTGCTTAATTTTGAGCTTAATTTCGGAGAGTTCTGAAATGACCACAAGCTTTTGTGGTCTACATATATATAATATATTAATTCAATTTTGATAAGATAACATTGCGCTTTTTCTAATTGAAATGTCTCAAATACTGGTTAGCACTGGAAAGTACTAATGGTTTGCTAGAGACTCCTTCTTATATGATCTCTTGAGGACCTAGAGTCTAGGTTATTTATTTACAATCTTCCAGATAAGAACCTCTGTATTTAATTAACGGTTCAAAGGTTTTGCTTGCATTTTTCTATCGATCAATCGGTCGATCGCTCTGGTATACGATTATAGGGGGTTGCAACTATGTGGTTTTGCAAAGATTTTCCAAGAAACTATTTAACTTATATACGTAGTTGGTTGAGAGGCCCGTCTTCGCAGTGCTTTTCTTCTTGCTTTTGATGCCCCACTTCCTCATTGGTTATTGTTATCACTGGGCTCTTCTTGTTGTTGTTGCTCTTACGAAGAACAACTGTAGCACAAAGAAAACTGCTCGTGCACAGCTGACAGCTGCATCGCTCTACAAACACAACTACATTCGTACATTGAGAAATGAGAAAAGAACCAACAACACAACATAGAGAGGCGGAGACGAGTGTGTCATCTATTTTTCACCCCGTGAGATTATACATTTTTACATAGTCACCTAGCTGGTAGGGGTGTGTGCTCGCTAAGAACGTGTGTGTTTGCCTTTTCTTTTGAGCATTCCATTGCACACGTTTTTCTTCCTTTTCTTATTTTTTTTTCCAAAAGTTTCCATTTGTAATACCTCGTAGATAACCGAGGGTATTTTGGTTTTTTTTTTTTTTTTTTTGTGAAGCGACTAGACTACTTCCTATATGCAATTTGAATTATGAAGAAGACTGTATTTTAAAGATGTGATTTATTTTATTATTTTTGAGGAGTGAATTAAACTTTAAATAATATTTCAAAGAAAGTTCCTGTTTAAATAAGGATCATTAGTGTAAATAGATTAAATCTAATAGAGACATCATCAAAGGACAATCCCTCAGAACTAAAAACTATAAAACATTCACATTTAGATGGTCTCTAGATAGTTTTTGTTGTCAGGCTCTCCTTTAAAAATCTGTGTCCAAGGTATTATCAGACCATTTATCTTTCCCTAGTATATCCATTAAAAATTTTTATGAATTCTGGGTATCATATAGTCGTATCCTTTTACTTTTGTCCGTTCTTTGTTTCATATTTTTGGTGGTTGCTTGAGCGGTTGACGACTCCTGATGCCTGCGGCCAGCTGTTGTCGAGATCCTCGCGTTTCCTTATCCTGTCCCTACCCCTGTCCGTGTCTGTCCCATGACCCTGATCCACCTCTTCCTTTACCTCTCCGGCTCTTCACATCACCTCGTCGTCACTCTTTATGCTGTATATATCAGTGCATTGGCCTCTCGCCGTTTTTCCCCTCAATGCTATTTGAACAAAAACGAAACTTGAAATTGTATTATTGCTCTTTTGGTGTCTGCGAGGTTTTATGGTTTTACCTATATACATACACACAATATGCACGGTTGAATGTATACTTTTGTATGTATGTATTTCAGCTAATTTGTTTAAAGTTGACTGCGAATTTGTTGTTACCGAGGCACACGCACACACCACCGACCACAGAATCAGCAGAGACTGAGAGCTGTCTATTTACTATGGAGGAGAGTTAAATAGCATTTGAAAGTGCATTTAGTATTAATATATTGATTGAATCTTTTAAGTTACCCTTGAGCGTAGCAGTTGTTGTTTTGTATCTACATTGTTGAAGAAGGAAAACATTCTGGAAACACCAGATGAGGGAAAAGGAAGAGATTTTTTATCAAAACTAACCCTCATTGGAACGCATTTTAAGAAGTTTACAGCTTTGTGCACTTTGTGCCTCTTACAACCATCTGTTATTTTATGACACTTGCTTAATTTACCAGATATTGCAAAACTCGCGTTTGCGGTCAGATTGATTGAATGGAATAAACACGTTCTAAAAAAAAATCCTCTTTATTTAAAATCAAGTTTTTGCCATAGAATTATTATTATTTTTATGACCAGAGCTGTGTATTATTAATGGAGATTTTTTTTAACCTTGGTGAAGTTTGGTTTTTTTTTTTAGGCTACTTTTTGGATATTTTGAAATGTACGTGGGGAGGGTGTTTTTTTCGTCGTCGTCGGGGGTTTTCTTCTCATCTTCCCGTTCCTCCGTTTCGTTTATTCCATGGACTTGATGCTTTCTCCCTCACACCCACGGGCAGGTGTGCGCCCTTGACTGTTTAACTGTTTTACCCACTGGCAGTTGGGCAAAACGAAATAGAAATATATTTTTGTAGTTTCATTGTTGAATACATCCGCTCTTACCTTACCGTACGTACGCTCGGGTTTGCATTAGTGTGTGTTTGTGTGCGGCTCAAATTCCTAGCGAAAAACAACAAAAACAAAACAAACAGAGATAAGCCAGGCAAAAACGGTAGACTGAAAAGCAGGCACGGCGAAAATGTGAACACTCAAAACAAAATCACACGCACACACACGGGCGCGCGCTTTGGCGAGTTAGAAGATCAGCGCTACGGTAAATCTACCTGAAAGCGGAAAATTTTCATATGCAAAAATGTCAAAAGTGAACCAAAAAAACAACAACAAATGGCAGAAATATGATGGAGCGACAGGGAGCGTACTCTTAGCTCGGCATGGGATTCTCTTTCTATCGAGAGAGCGATCTTAAGAGAGTGATTTTAAATAAGAGAGTTACAAAGAGAGTGAGAGTGCAAACGAACACAACGAGCGAGTAACCCTACGTAGTAACGTAAACACAAAACAGCTGAGCGGGAAAACGTATGATCGCGGCGGCCGCGTAACGCAAAACAAACAAAAAGCGCCCAAGTAACGGTTTCGCGTTTGAATGGGAGAGTGGAAAATGCAAAAACAAAATACTCAAGTGCTTCCTTTCTTTTTTTAATCTAAAGTGTAGAGTGAAAAGTAAAAGAGAAAATAAGTCAAAACTAGAACGCACCAGAGCAGAAATCACCAATACAACACTTACGCAGAAAAGCAACAATCAACCTACCAAGTATGCCAACAATGCCATAAACGTGATTTTATACTAAAATGTGTCAACATTTTGCAGCATCTGTAGCAGCAACAACAACACCTTTAGTGCAGCTACGTAAATGTATATATGCCAACAAGAAGTCAACGTCCAATTTAAAGTTCATTTTGGTGTTGCTTCCTTTATCGATTGCTGCCCCTCCGATAGCAAAAACCACCCCCCGCCAATCGATAACTGTCACTAACCAACACTGCTCGGCGAGCGAGTGAGCGAAAACAGCTGATTGAGACGGGCGGCCTGTTGTTGTTGCAGTAGCTGTGCTTGGTTTATTGGGCCGAGGAAACTTTTTCGCTGCCCCGTTGCGGAGCGAGCGTGAAAGGGATAGAAGAGAAAGGAAAAGAGACCAGAGATAAAGAGCAGAAACTACAACGTGTGACGTGGTGGGGGCATACAGGTGGCAAAACAGCTGTTTCAACAGCAAGAACAACAAAGAACAGCCTCGAGAAAATCGGTTTTATGTAGAAATACAATAATCGTAAGTACTCCGCGCTTGTTTGCTTGTTAATCACACTATTAAGCCCAACTATTTTTTGTAGTGCCGTCTGCAGTTTTTCCAGCCAACCAACACATACACAAATATATAACGTAAGCGATTTATATGTATTTTCCTATATGTTTAAATGTATATGCTTAGACGTGCAGGGCTGCAGGTTACTTTTTTTTCGACACGCACATCTCAGAAGAGCCACACAACCTAAAAGAGAGATTAACAACGGAATGAGACATCGACGACTGCCAAGTGCGCACATAAAATTGCAAACTTGTTTTCATTTCTTCGATCTCGCTCACTTACAAAAAGAACAACAACAATTAGGAAAAACACAGCAAGTGATACAAGGCACGTACATTCCGAATGCGACGAGAGGCTAAGAGAGTCGCACAGCAGCACACACCAGAGTGTGACCGAAAAAGAGAACGATCACTCACTCGCTGCTCTGTGGCACTTGTAATAAACGAGTGCACCCCAGAGAGCAAAGAGAGCAGCAGCAACAACAACAAGACCAAGAGCAAGCAACGGGCAACCACTTGAAAGCAACTCGTTTCGATTTCATTTAGCAGATACCTTTTGTACGTTGATTAAGATACCTTGGCACTCGCAGACAGACACACTGCAAAAGTGTCCCCCACACAAAAGAAACAGCAGCAAACAAACTGCAATTGCAAAGAACGTACAATAAAATAAACACACACAATTCAAAACCAGTGCCAAAAAATAAATAATAAAATATTCCACAAATATCCAAAAATGTCTTGAGTTAAAGAGTCGAAGAACGCGTAAAGCGTAAGTTGTGTGAGTGTGTGCGAGCGCACCCCAATACCAGTGCATCCGAAGCACCAAAAGTAAAGTGGTTAAAAAAGGCATATTACAAAAATTTAACAACATTTCACAAGTGCTGAAAACTGAACAACAATATGTGCCTACAAGTGAGTGTGCGCACACACAAAAACACACTTTGATTGACAAAAACGTACTTATGTGTATCTATGTGCAACTAATATACTAGCTGTGGACAAAAAATAATATAATAAGCAACAGAGCCAGAGTAGCAGCAGCAGTAAAATATATAAAAATTAACGTACAAACTCAGATGATCTTTAGCGAAAAAAACGAAAAGAAAAATGATCAAGCAGCAGAAGCAAAAACAATAATAACAACAACAATTGCGGAGAAGCCAATCAAAACAGCAGTTGTCTCGCTTCAACGCGCTCGACCACGATCGACGAGAGAGTGAGCCAGAGCGAGAGCGAGAGCAGTCACGGACGTGTGCGAGCAGCCAGCAGCATTGATTTGATTGCTTGCTTTTGCTGTCTTTGATTTTGCTTATGGCCGCCGACTGACCTGAGGTGCTCTCTTACATACAAATATTTGTACATACCTATATGCAAGTGAGTGAGTGAGCAGGCAGGCACGCACCCACTGAGACAGCGCTTTGGCACCTGGCGCAGGAGTCGCTGCTGCTTGCGGCACTTTCAATAAAACAAAAAAAAAAAAAGTGGAAGCAACAACAAGGAACGGATAAGAGCAGTGGCAAAGGCAACAGCAACAGCCAGCCTTCCGCCGCCCCGTCTCTCTCCCTCGTGAAACCGAAACAGGGACAGAGCGAGCATACATGCTGCCTACCTTAACCCAATTAAAATACCATATTATTTAACAAAAGAAATTGTGTTATTTGCAATCAGCGCACACATACACATGCCAACGGCAAAGAGAGCAAGAGACAGTGAGATCGAGATTTAGAGAGGCAGAGGCAGAGAGAGCGCAATACTTTTTGAAAGTATAAAAAAAAAATTTACAAATTACGGAAGTGAAATTCTCGAAACCGTGAAGAAATACAAATACAAAGAGAGTGTTGTGTATTGCCAGCCTGCATTTGAAATTCAAAAAATATTTATTTGTTGTAAGCTCAGCTTGAAAAACGAAAGAAAAGCAAAAGAAAGACATTTACAATACCGTGTACAGGTGTGTTGGTGGGTGTGCGTGTGAGAGAGCAAATAGAGCTGTGCATATGTGTGTGTCACGTCTTAGCAACAACGTACATTTCGCGTTTACGATTACAACATACTAAATTCAGGCATTATTTGCACAGAACCAACAACAACAACAACCACAACAGACGCAGGAGAGCAGAACTTCCAGGCAGCTTCCAGGACCAGGATCACCTCCGCGATAGACTTCCTTCCACACAACGTGTGCTTCCCCCTTCCTACTACACTTCCAGCCAAGAACCGCTACCTTCAACAATTTTCAAGCTGGCCAAACCACAGCTAGAAGAAGATAAACCACAAATAAAGAAATCTTGGAAGAACAGGAGCAGGAGCAACTGAAGCAATTAGCAAGATCACAAGAAGTTAACCGATCGAGTAGAGGAAAGTGGACGACATTTATTGCGACCCAATTGGCGGCTAGCTGCGCGCACGTTATGACCAATTCGATTGCGTCAACGAAATGCCTGCCGCCCAATGTTTTATCGACCGGCAACTATGGAATGTCCCAGAGCCACCGCTACAACAACGATGATAGCAAGGAGTACATCATTGTCAAGCTCACCGATTCCGCTTTCCGTGCGATCGAGGAGTATCAGCGCGATGACAATGCCAAGCGTTTGCAGCCCAACCAAAGGGCTAAGATCCAGTTTGTTGGCAACGACGGTATCATACACTTCCCGTCGCGTTCATCAGCGACGGATCCTAATGGCAATGCTAATGGCAATGACAGCGGCGGCAACGGCGGCGGTGGACGAAAATTTGGCTTCACCATCAACAATATGGAGGGAACGCTGGAATGCGTCCAGCAGCAGCAACAAAACCTGGGAGTCCTCGGTGCCGTCACCCTGCGGATGCGAATTCATGCGAACGACGATGTCTACGACACGACACGCACAAAAATGGCCAAAGCCGAGGAGACGGAGAAGAGCAAGTGCATACGGGAGATTAAGCCAAATCAGTCGGATATTGGGCGTAAGGTGAAAAAGCCAACGTCCTCAGTGTCATCCTCATCCTCCTCCTCCGCCTCAGCCGCAGCTTCAGCCTTCTCCTCCTCAAGCTCCAATTCTGGTTCGACGACGACGGCATTTCACCATCACAGCAACAGCAACAACAGTGGGAACAACAGCAGCAGCAGCAATAGTTTTAATAGCAACAACAACCATAGTCGTAAGTTAGGTTCATCGCCATTTAATGGCCTAGGCGTAGGTTTGGGAGGCAACGGCGGCTCCTCCTCCGCCGCCGCCGCCGCATATGCCTCACGTTCGCCCAATCCCAGCACGCTGGGCGCCAGCGGCACAGTCAATGGTCGCTACCACAGCGGCACTAGCAGCAGCAGCAGCAACAGTGGTGTTGGTGGTGGAGCCGCCACATCGCTGGCCTCCACGTTTGCCAACGGCATCTCGCATGGATACAACCTGAGCGGCAGCTCGCCAAGGGATGCAATGCCAGCGGCGGCGTCGTCAGCAGCATCAGCCATTAATTCCTCTTCCTCGGCGAACGGACGCAGCAAAATGCAGCAAGGAGGAGGTCTCACCTCGTCTTCGTCCTCCAGGAGTGCCAACACCAAGTCTTCGGGCGCCAACAAGATGTCGGATGTGTCTAGGCGCAACATACGCGAGCGCCTGATCCATTTGCTAGCCCTTAAGGCGTTTAAGAAGCCCGAACTGTTTGCCCGACTGAAGAATGAGGGCATCCGTGATCGGGAGCGCAACCAGATTACCAACATACTCATGGACATTAGCACCATGTCGCACAATACGTACAATCTGCGTCGTCAGATGTGGAATGATGTGGACGAGAACTGGCAGTTCTTCAGCGAGCAGGAGCTGCAGCAATTGAAGCGCCGCAAGCCCCAGAATCTAACGCCTCCGATGAGCTCGGATGCGGGTAGCTCGACGTCTGGTCAGAGTCCCACATCAACGCACACTGGCAGTCCGCCGCCGCCCTCGAACAGCGGCGCAGGCGGAGCTGGGCCTGGGGGAGCCGGAGGCAGCATGAAGCGCACCAGCCTCGAGTACGACGAGACCATGTTTAGCACTGTTCAGCCCAAGAAGCAGCGCATCAGTCACTACAAAAAGGATACTCCGCCATCGGGGACCTCGTACTCAAGCTCCTCAGCCTCCGGTTCGATGTCAATGCTGGGTTCCTCCATGAACTCTAGCCGGAATCGTTATACGCCGCCTCAGCGCCAGCCTGGACCGTTGGATGATCACAGCACCAGTGATCTTAGCTACAATGTGCTGGACAACATGGAGGAGTTTATGAGCTCAACGGCAGCAGCAGCAGTCACGCAGCATCAAGCATCGATGGAACAGCAGCAGCAAGCTCATATTCATCCAAGAAGCAGTAGCAGCAGCAGCCGGCGAGGCAGCTCCTCAATTGGCAATGGAGGCGCGGCCAGCAATGGGGTCAATGGAAACAAGGACAAGCGCAACTCTACGGGCAGCAATTCGAGCAGCTCCAGTGGCTATGAAACGCAACAGGAAAGGCAGCAGCGGGCAACGGCATCAACGATGTCAACGGCTAGCCGCAGCAGTAACAAGTCATCATCCGCCTCAGCCTCCTCCTCCTCTACCGCGACAACGCCTCCCAAGCTAGCGGCTAGCTTTGTGCCCGCTGCAGCATCCGGACCCAGCAAGCAGCGAATGCCACCCCAGCAGAGTGAATACAATTCGTCGTACAGCAATGGTAACAACACGCAGCAACATGCTGCCTCCAACAGCAAGAAACGGACGAGTAGTAGCAGTAGTGGTAATCCCAGTGGTCAGCGTCAAAGGAATTCCAGTTCCTCCAACTCGGGGTATCAGCAAGTGCCACCACCAAACTCTTCCTCGTCCTCCAACTCGCGATCCTCCCTCCAGCAACAGCAGCAAGTGCATCATCATCAACAGCAGCAGCAGCAGCAACAGGCGCAACAACAGCAGCAGCAGCATCATTACCATCATCAGCAGGCCAAGCAGCATCCATCGCCCACGCAACAATTGGCAGCTGCCGCACATGCCTACGCGCATGCCACGGCGGACACGGATGCCTCGTCCATGCCCCGCTACGACTTTAGCCAGTTCGTTCCCATCCAGTCGGTCGAGGGGCGGCGTCGGTACAAGACTGAGTTCGAGAGCGACTACGATGAGTACTGCAAGTTGTTGACCCGCGTTGAGGATGTACGCAATCGGTTCCAGGACTTGTCCGAGCGCTTGGAAAGTGCCCGGATCAGTGACTCTGGGTATGGCGACTACGATCACATCAAGCACCAGATAGTGTGCGAATATCAAAGGATCAAGAACGATCGCACTGTTTGCGAGGACAAGCAGAGGTTCGACTATCTGCATGCCAAGCTGGCGCACATCAAGCAGCTGGTGACGGATTATGACAAGACTTTAATGAGTGCAGCCTCCAATAATGTGGCGGCGACGACAACAGCGACGACGGTGCCACCGAATCCAGCGGTGGCCGAGGCAGCCGACAGATTGGCGGAGCAGCAGCGAATGCAACACCATGCGGCTGAGACGATAGAATACCAGCAGCAGCAAGAGCAACAACGCCATCATCCCCAACAGCATCACTCACAGGAGCAACACCATCCGCAACATCCTCAGCAGCAGCAGCACGATAGCGATTCTGATGACAGCTCGGACAGCTCTGATTCCAACGATGATGATGACGACGAGGACTGCGATGATTCCAACTCCAATACAGATGACGATGACGCCCGCCGCTATTGATCCTGCTGGAACTGCTTCGATGACCCGATGACACTCAATATACATACACTCTAGAGCTGGAAAAACATCCAAGTATCGAAAACTTTTATACTTTTGCAGCTCCAAGATACACTGATCCCCCGCAATGTAAAAAGGCAAATAAAAACTAAACAAAAATAAAAAAAAAAAACGTGGAAGAAACTATTACAAAATGACGAAAAACACAAAAAAAAAACAACAACAACCAACAAAACCGAAAAACACCAACAAAAACGTTCTACAAGAAAATGTTCTACAGCAACAACAAAAAAATCTTCAAAAAAAATGTTGAAACTATGTTAACAAAAACAAAACAAAAAAACTAAACGAAAAATTACAACTTTTGCGTAAATTTTTAAAATTTAAATTAAACTACAAGAATAAGTGTATGATGTTCTGCATCTATGAACTATATACACACATGAGTACATAACAAGAGAAGACGGAAGACGAGGATGATGGAGGCAAAAGCAAAAGCAAAATATACACGAGTTGTAGACTTAATTTTTCTGTTGAGCATATATATTGAGCAGCTTAAATAAGTAACTAAATGAGGGCAAAAAACACAATGTTTACCTTGCGTTTTTGTGCGTGTAATAATTATTATTACTATTATTATAATATTATTATTATCAACTTTTAAATATAGCCTGTACGTTTTTCGTTTTTAATCTAGACTCTTCTTATTTGTATTCTTGATTTTTTGTTACAAACAACGGCAAACCACACTAATCACTTACTCACACGGACACACACCATACCTACACCCACTACACACTCATCGAACATTTTTATTTTGCATTTTCGGGGCATAGCTTTTGTTTTAGATTTGTGTGTGTATAGAGAAGGAAGAGATCGAGAGAGAATGAGAGATAGGCCCAATAGTCCTGTATCCTGCTTTCTGAATCTCAGAATCTGTACAGTGTGGGGACTGGGATCGGGATGGGGATCCGGGACTGGACTGGGCTGCGGCTGCGAGTAGAGTTAACTGATATTGAGCCAATGTTTGCCTAGGCCTACGATGACCACAATTAAATTCCGTAACCGACGAAACTGACACGACAGATATAGAGATAAAGATGATAGCACCGCAGAAACTGAAAAAGAATCCAAGTGCACATGGTAAAGGGAAAGGTAACAGGGTTCTTAAGGTTGTACGGGCCAAATCAACCGTTACGGCTAACGCTCACTTTTTAGGCTATCCTTTCGATAAATATAAAAATTGTAGTAAATTTACTTTCGCACTTTCGAGTGCCTCAAATACAAGTTTATCAATTCGACAAATGTTAACTACAAATCAAGGAATCAGCCAGCTCCTTATGCTACATACATTTGTGCTTAATGTTCAACTTAATAAAATTCTTTCTTCAATAAAGAAGTGAAAAATCAATTTTCAAAGCTTTGGTTCTGTACTCCCTAAGACTATTACCTATCCGTTAAAATGTGTCAGGCAGATCGGATGTGTGTAAATTATATATATTTCACTTTAGTGGTGTTGCATGCGGGCGTGCCTCTAAACAATAGACTGAACTTTTTAAAAACGGCTTGTGTAGTGAAAAAAATCTTTTGTTTTATGTAGATAACTATATAGTTAATTTGTTATATATATATATATTTGTGTTTTTGATTTTACAACCATTTTTTGTTTGGCAATCGGAAGCGTGCGTTGGTATATTTTCTAACATTTCAACCATAGGGACTTTTTAGAAACAAAAACATTAAATATGTGTTTTATTTGCGGCTTTCATTGCTCAAAAAACTACATATGAGAGGACTAATAGAAATGATATACTTAATGGTTGTATCACAGCTATATACTGCGACCCCCTGAGTTGTTTGCTTTTAGTTTTAGAACAACTCTAAGCTTCCTTAAGTAAAATAGTAACGAAAACAAAACAACAAAAGCAGGCAAAAGTGAGAGGTGAAGAGATAGTAACGAAGTCAGTCGCTTAAAAAGTATAAAATAATTTGCTGAAACAACTCTAGTGTCCAAAAAAAAAATCTTGATGGGAAAA
Organism: Drosophila leontia; assembly: GCA_008042735.1. NCBI lineage: Eukaryota > Metazoa > Arthropoda > Insecta > Diptera > Drosophilidae > Drosophila > Drosophila leontia. The sequence goes on from VNKB01004110.1 coordinate 30,341, forward strand.
CTAACAAGACAGAGCATTGAGAAGAAGGATATAAAAGAAAAGTAACACGAAATTGATGAGAAGAACCTTATGAAATTTTAGCTATTTCGTTGCAATATTTTTTATATACGATATTTAAGTATAGTCGCAAGGGAGGGGAGAAAAAACAAAGAAACAAACGAATGGGAAAATCAAATGAAACAATGATGAGATCAAGTTGCAAAAAATCAAGCGTTTAAAATCGATTCGTAGCAATTACAAAATCAAGAAAACAAAATCATATACAATTTATATACAAGAAAACTAAATATATACACCATATATATATATTATATACAACATTGACATTTGATAAGCAAACAAACGAAAACTTACTAGTTTTATAAATACATTAATGCCACGCCCACGCCCACAACAACACACAGCAACACATGAACTAACAACATACAACAGCAATTGAGAAGGAACTTATTAACGATTAATGTTTAACGACGATTGTGTGTAAGCCGATAAAACAGAAGGAGAAGGAGTAGAAACCAGATCAAGAGACATGAGAAAAATATTATTATTATTATTATTATTATTATTGTAAATCTAAGAGCAAAACCGCTGACAAGACCAGCAGAATGAAAAATCTTACAAAAAAACGAGATATTGTTATATACTAGTAATTATTAAGACCACAAACAAACAACAAACAAAAGAAGAAAGAAAGAAAACTAAAAAAAAAACATCAAAACAAGAAAAAAAATATAAAAAATAGAATCAAATAAAATATTGAATCGAAAAAAAAACTGCGTTTATTTATTATATTTTTGCAGGTTTTTACATTTCAGTTTGAAGTCTGGAACGCATAAATATAAATAATAAAATATTAATAAAAAGAAAATATATAAAAAATTACAAAAAGGACAAATGTATTACTACGATTTCGAAAGAAATCTTAGAAGAGGTTTTTAATTTAATGGTTTTTCGATTAAACAGAATATCGATCTGTCGCTTGTACATCGCAACGCTAAAGTATCGATTTCTTTCGATAAAGTTTCGATATATCCATTTTTGCAGCAATCCCTCCTAATCTGAATCTGAAACTAATGCGCTTTGAACATGACCCACGGTAAAACAACGATCGTGTTTGCAGACACAGATCACCTTTTGTAGAAGATCTCTAATAAGAAATCATACTCTTAACTTTTACCTTGTTTAGAAGAAGAAGAGGCGCAGGAGGACAATGCTCAGGTGGCTGAACTCTCCAACGATTCGGATGCGCCTTTAAAGCCTAATGTAAGTGACAACCTTTGGCTTTAGCTCTTCAATTTTTATCATAATAACAATTTATTTTGGGGATAGAATGACGAGGATGACGATTACGATCCCGAGGATAATCGCAAGAAGAAGAAGGGCAAGAAGCGCAAGACCAGAAAGGGCGAGGAGAAGGGTCGCAAGAAGAAGAAGCGCAAGAAGAACGAGAGCGAGGAGGACAGCGACTTTGTCCAGCAGCAGCACGATGAGGAGGTGGAGTATCCCAGTACCTCAAAGCGTGGTCGTAAGCGCAAGGAGGAGAAGCAGGCGGCCAAGGAGAAGGAATCATCGGCTTCATCTGGTAAGGATTACAAATTCTAATACATGGTAAACCCCCCTTTCTTATTATTATTCTTCCAATTTTCCAGGCATGCCCTCCGTGGAGGACGTCTGCTCGGCCTTCAGCGTGTGCGACGTGGACATCGAGTACAGCGAGGAGGAGCTGCAGAGCCTCACCACCTACAAGGCTTTCATGCAGCATGTGCGTCCCATTTTGCAGAAGGAGAATCCCAAGATTGCTGCCCCCAAACTGATGATGCTGGTGGCCGCCAAGTGGCGTGAGTTCTGCGAGAGCAATCCTCACATCCAGCAGGAGGGCAGCAGTGGTGCTGGCGCGGGTTCCGGCAACTCAGGTGGACAGGCGCGCAGTGTGGCCGGTGATGAGGCAGGAGATGAGCCGAGATCCTCGCGCTCCTCTCGCAACGAGAAACCCGACGATATCTACGAGGAGGCAGCCGAAGAGGAAGAAGAAGAGGAGGAGGAAGAGCTAAAGAAGCCACGTCGCAAGCGTAGCGGGCGAGGCAAAAAGGGTCGACGACCCTCTGGGAAGGTGCCCACTTTGAAAATCAAGCTGGGCAAGCGCAAGCGCGACAGCTCCGACGACGAGCAAGATGCCAGCGGTGGATCTGAACGTGACTCGGATTTGGAGTTTGAACGCATGCTCCAAAAGTCCGACGATAGTGCCGACGAAAAGGAAGCAGCGGCACCCCCAGGCTCCTCCTCCAAGGCAGACAATTCGGCTACCCCAGCTGCTGCTCAGGATGATGGAGCTCCTGTGGTGCGCAAAAAGGCCAAGACAAAGATTGGCAACAAGTTCAAGAAAAAGAACAAATTGAAGAAGACCAAGAATTTTCCCGAGGGCGAGGACGGCGAGCATGAGCATCAGGATTACTGCGAGGTGTGTCAGCAGGGTGGCGAGATTATACTCTGCGACACTTGCCCTAGGGCTTACCATTTGGTTTGCCTGGAACCAGAGCTGGATGAGCCACCCGAGGGCAAGTGGTCTTGCCCGCACTGCGAGGCTGATGGTGGTGCCGCTGAGGAGGAGGACGATGATGAGCACCAGGAGTTCTGCCGCGTGTGCAAGGATGGCGGCGAACTGCTCTGCTGCGACTCATGCCCCTCGGCTTATCACACTTTCTGCTTGAATCCCCCACTGGACACCATACCCGATGGCGACTGGCGTTGTCCGCGCTGCAGTTGCCCGCCTCTCACTGGCAAGGCAGAGAAGATTATCACCTGGCGCTGGGCAGTGCGTGCCGGTGACGATGGTCCCTCCACTTCTAAAGGTTCCAAGAGCAGCGGCAACTCTCGGGTTCGCGAGTATTTTATCAAGTGGCACAACATGTCTTATTGGCACTGCGAATGGGTGCCTGAGGTCCAATTGGACGTACATCATCCTCTGATGATTCGCTCTTTCCAGCGCAAGTATGATATGGAGGAGCCACCCAAGTTTGAGGAGTCTCTAGACGAGGCGGATACCCGGTTTAAGCGTATCCAACGACACAAGGACAAGGTGGGCATGAAGGCCGATGAGGATGATGTGGAGCAGCTGGAGGAACGCTTCTACAAGAATGGCGTTAAGCCCGAGTGGCTTATTGTCCAGAGGGTCATCAACCATAGGACGGCCAGGGATGGCAGCACCATGTATCTGGTTAAATGGCGTGAGTTGCCCTATGACAAATCCACTTGGGAAGAGGAGGGCGATGATATACAAGGTCTCAGACAGGCCATTGACTACTATCAGGATCTGCGAGCTGTCTGCACCTCGGAGAACACACGCTCCAGCAGCAAGAAAAGCAAGAAAGGACGCAAGTCTAAGCTCAAGGTGGAGGATGATGATGATCGGCCGGTGAAGCACTATACACCACCGCCGGAGAAACCCACTACGGATTTGAAGAAGAAGTACGAGGGTCAGCCGGCTTTCCTGGAGGGCACTGGCATGCAACTGCATCCTTACCAGATTGAGGGCATCAACTGGTTGCGCTACAGCTGGGGCCAGAGCATAGATACGATCCTGGCCGATGAAATGGGTCTGGGCAAGACTATACAGACGGTGACTTTCCTGTATTCCCTCTACAAAGAGGGCCACTGTAGGGGACCCTTCCTGGTGGCCGTGCCTCTGTCCACTTTGGTCAATTGGGAGCGTGAATTCGAACTCTGGGCTCCAGATTTCTACTGCATTACCTACATAGGCGACAAGGACTCGCGAGCTGTTATACGAGAGAACGAGTTGAGCTTCGAGGAGGGCGCTATACGGGGAAGCAAAGTCTCCCGTCTGCGGACCACGCAGTACAAATTCAATGTCCTCCTGACTAGCTACGAGCTAATCTCCATGGATGCCGCCTGTCTGGGCAGCATTGATTGGGCTGTGCTAGTGGTGGATGAAGCACATCGCTTGAAGAGCAATCAGAGCAAGTTCTTCCGCATCCTCAACAGCTACTCCATAGCCTATAAGCTGCTGCTGACGGGAACACCGCTGCAAAATAACCTGGAGGAGCTATTCCATCTCCTCAATTTCCTGAGTCGGGATAAGTTTAATGACTTGCAAGCCTTCCAAGGTGAGTTTGCGGATGTGTCCAAGGAGGAGCAGGTAAAGCGTCTGCATGAAATGCTGGGACCTCACATGCTGCGTCGCTTGAAAACCGATGTCTTGAAGAACATGCCCTCCAAGTCGGAGTTCATAGTGCGTGTGGAGCTGTCAGCCATGCAAAAAAAATTCTACAAATTTATCCTCACCAAAAACTACGAGGCTTTGAACTCCAAGAGCGGCGGTGGATCCTGTTCCCTGATCAACATCATGATGGACCTGAAAAAGTGCTGCAATCATCCGTATCTCTTCCCCTCCGCCGCCGAAGAGGCACCCACCTCTGCTGGCGGTCTGTACGAGGTCAACTCCCTGACCAAGGCTGCCGGCAAGCTGGTTTTACTCTCCAAGATGCTGAAGCTACTCAAATCGCAGAACCATCGTGTGCTTATTTTCTCGCAAATGACAAAAATGCTGGACATTCTGGAGGACTTCCTCGAGGGCGAGCAGTACAAATACGAGAGGATTGATGGTGGCATCACGGGCACTGTGCGCCAGGAGGCCATCGATCGCTTCAATGCACCCGGAGCCCAGCAGTTTGTCTTTTTGCTGAGTACCCGTGCTGGTGGTTTGGGCATTAATTTGGCCACAGCCGACACGGTCATTATTTACGACTCGGATTGGAATCCTCACAATGACATACAGGCCTTTTCCCGCGCCCATCGTATCGGACAGGCCAACAAGGTGATGATCTATCGTTTTGTCACCCGAAATTCTGTGGAGGAGCGTGTGACGCAGGTGGCCAAGCGGAAGATGATGCTCACCCATCTGGTGGTTAGGCCTGGCATGGGCGGCAAGGGTGCCAACTTTACCAAACAGGAACTAGATGATATCCTTAGATTCGGTACCGAGGATCTGTTCAAGGAGGATGACAAGGAGGAGGCCATTCACTACGACGACAAGGCAGTGGCTGAACTCCTGGATCGTACAAACCGCGGCATTGAGGAGAAGGAGTCCTGGGCAAATGAATACCTCTCATCCTTCAAGGTGGCCTCCTATGCCACCAAGGAGGAGGAAGAGGAGGAGGAGACCGAGATTATCAAGCAGGACGCAGAGAACTCTGATCCCGCTTACTGGGTGAAACTACTGCGCCACCACTACGAGCAGCACCAGGAGGATGTGGGTCGCAGTCTGGGCAAGGGCAAGCGTGTACGCAAGCAAGTCAACTATACAGATGGCGGGGTTGTGGCAGCAGACACCACTCGGGATGATTCCAACTGGCAGGACAATGGCAGCGAGTATAATTCAGAGTACTCCGCGGGATCCGATGAAGACGGCGGGGATGATGACTTTGATGACCAGAACGGCGGCGGCGACAGGAAGGCCAAGCGGCGTTTGGAGCGACGCGATGATCGTCCCCTGCCCCCGCTTCTGGCTCGCGTTGGTGGCAACATCGAGGTGTTGGGCTTCAATGCCCGCCAGCGAAAGAGTTTCCTCAATGCCATCATGCGCTATGGCATGCCTCCCCAGGATGCCTTCAACTCGCAGTGGCTGGTTAGGGATTTACGTGGCAAATCAGAGAGGAATTTCAAGGCCTATGTCTCGCTGTTCATGCGGCATCTGTGCGAGCCGGGCGCAGACAATGCGGAGACCTTTGCCGATGGCGTGCCTCGTGAAGGACTCTCCCGCCAGCATGTGCTAACCCGGATTGGTGTGATGTCCCTCATACGCAAGAAGGTGCAGGAATTCGAGCACATCAATGGTTACTACAGCATGCCGGAGTTGATCCTGAAGCCCTGCGAGCCAGTGAGATCTGCTCTCAAGCAGCAGGATGCTGGAACGGCTTTAGAAGCTCCACCAGCAGGCGTGGTCAAGGTTGATGTGGACAAGAGCGCCACCACTAGCAACAGCGCCACTCCTGCCACCAGTGCGGCACCCAGTCCAGCGCCAGCTTCTGAAAAGGGCGACGAGAAGGAGAAGGAAAAGGACAAGGACTCTTCAGAGAAGGAGAAGGCTTCGCCGGAGAAGAGCAGCGAGGTAAAGCAAGAGCAAGAGGCTGAAGGAGGCGACAAGAAGCCCGCAGATGTCAAAGTGGAGCCAACGGCGGAAGAAGGTGACACAAAGCCAGCCAGCGAGGCAGCCGATGTCAAGGCCGAGCTGGCCAAGACAGAGCCCAAGGAAGAGGCCAAGGAACCAGAGCTCAAGGAAGAGCTCAAGACCGAAGAGGAGGATAACAAGGAGAAGGAGAAAGAAAAGGAAAAGGAGAAGGAAAAGGAAAAGGAGAAAGAAAAAGAGAAAGAAAAGGAGAAGGAGAAGGAAAAGGAGAAGCTGGAGGACAAGAAGCCAGTCACAACAGTGATTGACGATGACGATGATGATGTAATGATCGTCAAAGAGGATGGTGAGCTAGAAAAGCCCAGCGCCAGTTCACCCAAGGATCATAAAGCAGCCGCTGCCGCTGCAGCCGTGGCAACTGGCACCGCCGCCGCCGGCAAGGCTGGTGTAGAGGACAGCTTGGAGGTTCTTAAGCGCAAATTCATGTTCAACATTGCCGATGGCGGCTTCACCGAGCTGCACACCCTGTGGCTCAACGAGGAAAAGGCGGCGGTTCCCGGCCGGGAGTATGAGATCTGGCATCGTCGCCACGACTACTGGCTGCTGGCGGGTATCGTTACCCATGGCTATGGTCGCTGGCAGGACATCCAAAACGATATTCGCTTTGCGATAATCAATGAACCCTTCAAGATGGACGTGGGCAAGGGCAACTTTTTGGAGATCAAGAACAAGTTCCTGGCCCGCCGCTTCAAGCTGCTGGAGCAGGCTCTGGTCATTGAGGAGCAGTTGAGGCGTGCTGCCTACCTGAATCTGGCCCAGGACCCTAGCCATCCGGCAATGTCGCTAAATGCCCGCTTTGCCGAGGTCGAGTGCCTGGCCGAGAGTCATCAGCATCTCAGCAAGGAGTCGCTGGCGGGCAACAAGCCTGCGAATGCAGTACTGCACAAGGTGCTCAACCAGCTGGAGGAGCTGCTCTCCGACATGAAGAGCGATGTGTCCCGCCTGCCGGCCACATTGGCACGTATTCCGCCCGTGGCCCAGCGCCTGCAAATGTCCGAGCGTTCGATCCTCTCCCGTTTGGCAGCCACTGCCGGCAATGCCTCCAATGCAGGTGGGTTTTTAGATATACATATTTCTTTAGCTTATTTTTAATTAATTCAAACATTTTTATTTATTTCTTTTGCAGCTCAATTAATGGCACAATTCCCGGCTGGGTTCCAGGGCGCAACACTGCCAGCATTCACTGGCGGACCGGCTGGCAATTTTGCCAATTTCCGGCCACAGTTCTCGGTGCCCGGTCAGCTATCGAATAATTCCGGCGCCTAAGGCAGCAAGGCAAAGCAAGGCAACACTCTCCTCAATAATAATATCTACGTTTAAGCGCATTCGTATTCGTATTCCATGCAAATATATATTTTACTCTCGAGCTAAGAATTTAAATTTCAAAACACAAACACACACACACCAACGTACATATATATTTATGATAATCATTTGCAATGAAATCTCGATATCGCGTTCACACAAATATATTAAAATTCTACATGTTCTGACACTTGACGGAATGGCGGTAGGATGTTGGATGTTGGCCTGGCTTCCAGCTACGACACCTGAAATGCTCCCGGGGCGGATCTCGCGGCCAATTCACACATACGACAAGTTTAAATAATTATTCTTATTTACCTACATTACTTACTATGTGATTAAAACATAATCTAGATACAATATATCAATGTATTGAATTCCATTGCAAAGAACGAGCTGTATTTGTTTATTGGGAGTGAGTGGTCTGGCTTAAGTTTAAAGAAAAGCAGTTTGAAATTGGAGCATTAGGAATCGATCCATGACGGTCAAAGGGGAAAAAAACTAATAGATATATGGTATACAAAACAAATAATAATAATAATAACAAGAAAGCTAACTTTTGGCCAGCCAAAGTTTGTATACCCTTGCAGGTAACAATTAAAATATTGCATAACTAAGCCAAAAATGCATTAATTTCGATTCGGAAAGCAGTTTTGTGTTAGTTTTTATTAATTTAAAAAAATGCATACCAAATTTAAAATTTTAAGAAATCAAAATTTTTTGTCATTTTTGAGAATTTTAATGATGTAACCCCTTATCAAATTTCACAAAAATGGCAAAAAAATCGATTTCTTCCGGACATGTCTAGAAAGATTCGCATGTTAAAGCTGATCAAGAATATATGTGGTTTATGGGGTCGGAAATGATTCCTTGACTTAGAAAAATATTA
>VNKB01004115.1:0-10904 GCA_008042735.1 Drosophila leontia
AGTGGATGCCGCAAAAATCTGGCTCTCAAATTGGCTGAGACGGTTGCTAGTTGCTATAAACTCAAGCATAGCAACATCTAGAGGGCCGTTGGCTCTGGATTGACTTTTGTCCTTCTGACAAATTTATATTACTTTGGGAGTAGGCAGGAGTGACCAACTAATTAGGTGAATGAAGCTGCTGGATTGAGCAGAATTCTCAAAATAAAGGATGTTCGCAAGAATATGCTGTAGAATTCGAAAGGTAGAATTATTTGCTCCCAGTACCGTCAACTAAATCGAAGGAGTAGCAATGTGAGACGGTAAAATCGAAACAAATATGGATTGCAAGAATAAGCCGTAGAATTCGGATGGTAGATGGTAGATGGTGGAAATATTCAATCTCAGAATTGCAAGTAAATACAGTGGAAAAAATTTACTTGAATTAGAAGCGACGAGAATCGAAAATATATGTAGTGGAACCAATATTAATTGGAGCAAATGCGACGAGAATCGAAATTTATTTATATTTATAAATAATTGCGGAATGGAAATGCAGAGTTTTTATTTTCGTATTTAAAATAAATGCAGGAAGGATGGAGATTACGTAATTATGACGATTGCGGATATTTATGCGAGTAAAAAAAACTTTTAAAAGTGTTTAGGATTAATTGATTAATTAATTACAAATTAATAAAAAATATTAATTATAAAGAAACAATAATTCGATCGGAATGGTGGGATTGGAGGGGGGGGGGGGACATAAGCTCCTGACCTGAACACACGACTTTACTGAAATACCTTACTTAACCTCCTATCCCATCCAGGTGATGACTCCTTGGTTGGTTCTTTACCGCTGCTCATCCGGAATACTTGGCCGATCGCCGGTCGACTAACTAAATGAGCTCCACAGGGCTGGGGCTCGTCTTATATAGGGCCCTGGCGAGGTTAAGTGTACGCGCGCCTTTAATTCAAATTCAAGTCTTCATAATTTTCTTTTCTATAATATAGTATCATCCTAATTCTATATCTTACGTATAAATTTGTGCGCGTTTGCGCGTCACAAAACTAAGCAACTGACTGTTGATAATTAAAATTAAATTTGTTTTGTGGAGAGCTGCGCTTTGGGCACTTCTAAGGGAGTGGACGGAGAATGTCTTAGACAAACTTCCCTTTCTGAGACTGGCTTATAAAAGAAGTGTCAAGACCAATTAGAAGAACTGGTAGAAGAGAAAAAAAAGCATGCGGTAATGAGATGGCGGAGGACTCTGCTTCATGGCAGAATCGCATATTGGCTTCTTAGCAAGACAGAAACAACCATAAAACAAACAATTAAAATAAAAATTTCTTACTTGTTAATGTATATGCAAATCAATAATTATTTATAGAAAATCTAGGCCAAACGCTTGCCGAATGCGCTCGCTTGATCAGTTTGTCCTCTACACAGATAAAAATTGTATATAACAAGAAAGGAAGCTAACTTCGGCACGCCGAAGTTTGTATACCCTTGCAGATATTATTTCATTACATTTTACCTATATTTATTATGTTTACAGTTTGACAGTTACAGTTTTACATTCACACCTTTACATTTTCTCTACATCTACCGATCGCTTCTATGGCAGCTATATGATATAATTGTCCGATTTTTATGAAATTTATACCAAAATTCTAGAATAATAAAATAAGCTTATATCTCAGAGTAGATAAAAATACATAGAAAAACAACGAAGTTATAATTTTTTTCCTATTAATTTCCCGATCGTTCCTATGACAGCTATAAGATATAGTCGTCTGATTTTCATGAAATTTTTATCGAAATTCTGAAATAATATAAAATGGCCAAATGTTAAAAAACAGCAAAGTTATAACTTTTTTCAAAAAATTTATCGAACATTTATATGGCAGCTATATGATATAGTCGTCCGATCCGGCCCGTTCCGACATATGGGCATTTCCATGGTGTCGCACGCGACATTCGTACGCATTCCAAGCAAAAAAAAAAGTATGGTACATTTTATTTTTATATCTTTTAAAAATATTAACTTATAGCTCTTGCCTAGGGCTATAATTGGTGTTAGTTTTGGTTTTGAGTGTATGCTCAAATTTAAGAAATTAAAAAAAATGTCATTTTCATATGCTTTTATTTACAAGAAGAAATTAGGCATAGTTTATTTTTTATTTAATTTTAATAAGGTGTCGCACGCGACAGTTTTTATTATCATACTTTGCATGTTATTTTTTTTACTATTCAAGGGAGAATATACATGTAAACCAAATTTTTTTTGGCAATTTTTTTTTGTTTGTTTAAAAAATAGTTTATTACATAAAGAATATACTGTGTAAGTTTCATCATCGAAATCCAACTTTAAGTGCCTCAAATCAAGTATGCACGCAAAGTATACAAGTGTTAATGTGGGCGCATCAAAAACATTAAAAGGCTTTTTCTCAGCTTCTAATTTTTGCATTTCTACCTATGCTATGGACACGATTCACAAAAAACTATGTAACATATCGGAGTGAATCAAAAATTATTATGATCTGCATGAAATTATCTTCTATTTGAACCTAAATGGTTGTTATAAAACTGAGTGTTACTATTTTTTTAGAGGGTGGGAAGTGAAAACTGATCACCTGAAAATTGCATTTTTTCCTTCAAATCAAAATTTAATTTTTTTGTCTTGATTTCTTTTTGGTTTTTTAGGTTCAAATAGAAGATACAGGTCTAATCGCTAGCCTGTCAGTTCTTATCTCTATCCCTTTAAGCCCTGCACACCATATATTATATCTACTTCTGAGTCCTCATTTTTATCCTATATAGCTTTAAGTATGTAAGAGTCAGTGTTTTTATTGCACACTAATTTTATTGCACCTAGCCCATCACAAATGACCACAGCTTTTTGTATTTATCTTTTTTTAAGATAACGCATCCTAGCTTTATTTATTTATAATATTTATAATTCTGCACCTACCGTTGATAATAATATTTCCGTTTCCTAAATTTCCCTAAAATTTCATAAAAACCTAACCCTAATTTCCTCATCATATTTATTTTTGTAGGTGTCTAATTATTTCTTCTTTACTTTTATGTAAAAGCAGGCTAACAGCAGAGAGGGTGACAAGGGACACAGAAAAAAAGTAGCAGGCGAGTGGAGAAAAGTCAATCAGCAGAGAGAGAGACGACAGAGAAAGGAACGAAACGAAAGCTCTAAAAGTAAAAAGCAGGAACTAAAACTTGCAACTTCATAATAAACATAAAAACAATTTACTATTATAAAGAAACAGGGGTATAAAAAGATTGAGGTTTGGTATGGTTATAAGTCTTACAAAATCATTACAGCTACAATTTTTGAGTCAGGTATTGATAATCAGTAATCATGTATTGAGCATGTTACAAATATTGCAACCCATAAGCTTTTAATGAATTGTAGTGTTTAACTACTGCAGGACGTCAATCTTACGCGAAATTAAATGAGTCTTTGCAAAATCGATTAATCTATTTTCACCGGGAGTATGCTTGTGAGACTTTGGACCGTTTCCTTTAAGTGTTTAATTGGTGGAGGACACACATTTATTCCAGGGTTACCAACAAATCAATCAAAAAGATAGTTACACAATTAACACACATGCATCGTAAATAAAGCGCTATATAATTGGCTTTGAAGTTATCTTACATTTACTACACACTCTATTTAGCTCTGGCCTTTTAGGCTTGTTCAGACACCACGATGCATAACGTAGCTCTTCAAATATCTCTATCCAGAAGCAGCGTTTCGGTTGTAAATATGTTCTTTCATTAGTTTCTAGAACGATTCTAGCATCCGGCGGCAACGAGTTAGAAAAAGATAAAGGCTTCGCTTTGTAGTTATATCGAAAATTAAACCAAAACTCAAAAAGAGCAACAGCGACGGCAACAAGAATGCCAGCAAATAGCACGACAAACACGCCACCTGATTTAAATAAAGATGTTCTTATAAATCGCATAAAAATAATCATGAATTTGTACCTATGCTCTCGAGTCCCAGGGCATTGGCTTTTGATTGTTTGCTTGGGGTCTTCCTGGTACAAGTCTCATCTGTGTTCTTCCACCACTTATCGTACAGCATTTGAATCTCGCCTTTTTCCTGAAGCTCCAGTATGGCTAACGAAATCTTATCTCTCCAGGGCGATCCTTTTGGTGTAGCAATTCCATATCCTTAAAATATCACAAGCAATTAAAAAAGCAACAAAATATATTTTTTTATAAAAATCGGACGACTACCTTATTGCGTTCGTTTTATTTATCGACACAGAATGCCTATTTAACGCTAGGGGTATCTCTACGATAAATCGATATTATGTTTAAAATAAATAAATTAAATGAGGCTCTTCGTTTATTTTGGTCGATTATATCGATATTGTAAGGATATTTTATATTTATAATTTTCCCACATTTAAAATTTCGAATACTCATACTCTGAATACTATAATTTTAGTCAAAAGTTTGCAACGCAGTGATGGAGCCGTTTCCGAACCTATAAAATATATATTGTCTTGATAGTAGGGAAAAATATAACTCGGGCAATTTTCAACATATTTTCATCAACTTCGAGACATGGTTATTGTTGATTATAATAGAATTTCAGTTTTTAAAACTGCCGTAGTATGATCGGTTAAATTAATGAAAAACAAGAAAGGAAGCTAAATTCGGCACGCCGAAGTTTGTATACCCTTGCAGATTGGTTTTGGTGTTTATATTATAGATTTAAATGCTGAAAACACTCACAAAACAGAGTTTCATTTCATTTTACCTATACTTATTATGTTTACAGTTTGACAGTTACAGTGCAGTTATGGTGCAAAAATGTTAAATAACAGCAAAGTTATAACTTTTTTTTAAAAAATGTATCGAACATTTATATGGCAGCTATATGATATAGTCGTCCTATCCGGCCCGTTCCGACATATATAGCAGTTAGAGTATATAGAAGACTATATGCAAAGTTTCATTCAGATAGCCTTTAAACTGAGGGACTAGTTTGCGTAGAAACGGACAGACGGACGGACGGACAGACGGACATGGCTACATCGACTCGGCTGTTGATGCTGATCAAGAATATAGGGTCGGAAAGGTCTCTTTCACTGCGTTGCAAACTTCTGACTGAAATTTAATACTCTGCAAGGGTATAATGACGAACTGTAAACGTAAAACTGTAACTGTGATGTATATACATATGTTTTTCTTTTCATTTGATTAAAGTGAATTAATTCTTAAATATCCAATTGCAAGAGTGTATATACAAACTTTGGCGTGCCGATGTTAGATTTCATTCTTTTTTAGTTTCAACTTATCAAAGCTTAGAATATTTTCGATATTGTATTAGGTATGACGATATATCATCGAACTTTTCTTTTCCATACACATCCCCAGCTCGTACCTTTGGTATCTAGCAAACCCCCAATTTGTGTCAAATTACAATCTCGCTGAACGATATAATCAAGCATTGTGGATTCCATCAGATAGGCGTAATTGCCCTGGTTAACCCTTCGAATTCCGTCTTCATATGTAGTCGTAAATGCCGATGGCTTTTTGTTGTCCATGCTCCGCCACATTTTTTTATATGTCTCAATCATGGAGTCCTTTGTTCGTTTAAGAAATAGTACAAAATCAGAAAAAAAAACTAAAATAAATAATAAAAATATAAATGTATTTTAATGTCAAGCTTACACGAAAGAACGTCATCGTAGAGCCACTATCCAAAGTTCCATATGATATCTCTGTTTGACTGGCCAGATCCTCGGCGTTTTCTATGGGATTAATCATGCGTTCAGTGGTTAAAAATGCCGCCAAATTGGCGGTATATGAGGCTACAATAATTAACGAGAAGAATCCCCAAATACTACTAATTATACGTGTCGAGATCGCTCTCGGATATATATCGGGTGACTGCTGCATTAACGTTCCAATTGTAAACCAGAAACTATCCGACAATGTAAACTGATTTCCGATCGTAATGTTATTTAAATCGCAGGGATTTATATATTTCCACTCGATGGGTGATAACTTCCCGACCAAATATATACAAATGGACACGAGGAAATATGCCATCAGTACATAAATCCAAATTTCTATAGCCAAAGGATTCATAAATGAAAATAATCGGGTTGGCTCTGAAGTAGGAATCTAAACAAAGAAGAGAATCGAAATAATTTAAAGAATTCTTAGCAAATATGTGTTTGAACCTTAAATAATATGCTTATTCCCAGATTCATAAAAGGTTTAGTGAAATCAATAACACTCTCTCTCGCATAGGTAATAGTCATTGAGCCCACAGCCAAGTCCGCTTTCTATAAATAAATATTGGTTAATGCTAATAATAGAATATAATATATAATTTAATATGTATATTTCCTAATCAACATACGTATTGCATTAACTGTGCAACCATTCCATTCCATTCACCAGACTCTGGATCTTTGGCTCCGTATTTGCGATCGGGAACCAAATCTAAAATATATCCAAAACCGACCTCATGTGAAATTGTTTCCAAAATATCTACGCAGAATCCATAGAATCTTTCGTTGCCTGTAAAATTTTTTCCATAATGCATCATTACATACGGCGTTTCCTGTTAAAAAAATAAATAAATGAATAGTAAACAAGAAGCAAGAAAGGATACTAACTTCAGGACGCTTAAATTTTGGTACCCTTCCAGCTTCCCATGTGGACACTTAAAATGTATTCATTTTGGTTAAATGATAAAAAATACAAAATACAAATCTAAATTGGCCTATCGATCCATTGGTAGTGATGTGATATAGTTGTCGACTTTGATAAAAATTAAAAGCATATTGTTACAGGGCTATGCATATACTTACTTAAAAAACCGTAATTATTTGTATATATATTTACATTTATGATTAAAAACCATTAAATAACATTTACCTATTCATTTTACATTAATTTGTATGCCTTTTCTATATGTTTACTGCCTGTAACTTACTGGTCATCTAATGTTGATAAAATTAGAAATATTATTTTAAAATCGGAAATAATAAGTATAACCTGGATTATCTGAAATTAATTGAAAAAATAAAGAATAATAGTAATAATTGAAATACAAGAAATTCTAATTTGTATATTACTTTCTTATTAATTTTTTATGCTTTCTTTCCTATGCTTTGAGAATAAAAGACTATTTTGGTTTTATTTTGTACTGATTTTTCAATGCAAGCTTTATAATACAGTAATATCGATTTCTTTAAAATTGTTACCCAAAATGCTAAAATTATACAATTTTTCCAGTGGCATCCTATATTTCATGTAAAGTTAATAAGTTGATTTGTTAGGTAACTAATAAAGTAAAACAAAACAATAAAGAAAACTAATTTTAAAAAATTTAATTTTACCGTAGATAACAAAATAAAAAAATTTCGTCTACGAATCGTCTAGACGAAATTTTTTTAATATCTTAGCTTTTAAAGAACATTGTAGAAAAAAATGGTAATTCAGAAATTAATAAAAGTTGCCATATCTTGGAGTCTATGGAAATGTTTTGTATAAGAACAAGGTCATAATTAAAATTTTTGATCATTTTTATGACACCCAAAAAATATGATGCACTGATTCGTTTGGATGTTGGACATTCATTAAAAATATTTAAAAAATGGAATATTGTCCAGTATTGTTTATAAAAAAAACTAACCAGTATAGTTATGACAACAAGTGTTACATTCATGGAGCCGGAATCAAAAAACATTGATGGATCGGTTATATTGAGGTGTCCATGGGGCGTCCATTCGCCAACTTTAACTATCGAGTGTTGCTTTAATTTTATCAAGTCTAATTTGAACTGAATTCGCTGTCCTTCTTTAAACTGAATGGGTCCTGTCAGACCTTTCCATTCAACCTGTTTGAGAAGATACTCATTTTAAGATTTATATCAAAGAGATCAACTCAATATAGTAGTACCGCATTTAGGTAATTAATAAGGCTCAAGCCACCGTTCCATGGTATTTCCTCATCGCAGGTCACATTATATATATCCAAAATATGTGATTGTTCCAATGTCTGCAAACCCATAGCAAATACGAAAACGGAATCGTACATTAAAGCTGGTTCGGACTAAAAATTATACAATTGTATTTTTAATATTATTATTATTTTAGTTGTTATAAGTTTTGTTTTACCTCGAAGGAAAAGGATTTTCTTGAATGTTGGCTAAAATCTGGTGATTGGTATATATGATGGCCGTAGTTCTTAATGTCTTTTAAAATTTGTTTAACAGCCACATCACCTATGTCCACCAAACGAAATGATGTTATATTCACAAAATTATATTTAAAGTCTTCCATATCATAGGTTTCCAGATCAAAACTGGTAAAAAAATAATGGTATTTATATTCATTCATTTGTTGCTGTAATATCTAAAAAAATATATTTATAGAAACAGATAGAAAATAAAATATATAGATATATATATAATGTAAATTAAAACAAGAAAGGAGGCAAACTTCGACATGCCGAAGTTTTTATACCCTTGCAGTTTGCAATGTAATAATTAGGAATCGATTGAATGAAAAGAAAAACTAACAGGAGTTATGCAAAATATATATACATATTTATGAAATGGCATATAACAAATGGTTTTTGATCAAAATTTAAAAATATTTTTAAATTGTATAAAATAACTATAATTTGGATTTTAAATATCTAATATAATATAAATTATAAATATATATGCTGAACTAAAACAAAGTAATAACTTTCTAAACATTTATCTGTACAAATTATATTTACAGTTTAAGAGTTACAGTTAAATTCACAACTGTAAATTTTTTTCCTATATCTACTGATCGTCCATGTGTCAGCTATATGACATAGTAGTCCGATTTTCATAAAATTAAAACCGAAGTTCTGAAAACAGCGAAGTTATAATTTTTGGTCCGACCTACATATATACGTGAGAGTAGTCAAAATATCTGCAAAATATTCACTCAAATAACTCTAAAACGGAGGGACAAGTTTGCGTAGAAACGAACAGATGAACGGACACAAAAATGGCTAGATCGACTCGGCGGCTTAATCTGATCAAGAATATATATACCTTATGCGATCAGAAATGTCTCCTTCATTGCGTTGCAAACTTCTGATTAAAATTATAATAGCCTGCAAGAGTATAAGAATATATATATTTTAGCTCACGTTTTTTAATAAAATTGATATGCCATCAGAGCTTGTATCAATTATAACATTATGTATTTCTTTGTTCTTAAAATCGTTCAATACAGAAAGGTATGAGCCTCGAGATACTTGTCGCATGTGGACTTCCGCTTGAACAGAGCGCGCGATTTGATGTAAATCTATAATTCCTGAAATATATATTGTGTGTAATATCTGTTATCTGTAATAGGGTCTTCGAAAGAGATCCATATGCCTTCCTCCATCCGTTGAACAGATGGGTCATAACGTTTTCCCGTTCCGAAATTTTTAATTTTGTTCTCCATCTGTTATGCATCTACATTTAATGCACTTTTGGCGATAGTTAGAAAATAGTTTTTCGGTGCAACTTTATTTCTTCTTCTCGACAGCTCATCCAAAACATAAACAAAGATGACTTAGTGGCTTCTGGGGAAGTAAAATCACTAGTTTATTAACTATTTCAGTTGTTCAACAGAAAGACCTCAGGTTGCGTCAGGATTTCAGGATTTATTGGCTTATTCTGCTCCCCGAAGTTTGTATACCCTTGCAGTTTGTAATTGGATCACTAAGAATCGATTCCCATTTAGTTAAAATAAAGAGGAAAATTAACAGGAGATACATATATACAAACAAGAAAGGAAGCTATCTTCGGCACGCCGAAGTTTGTATACCATTGCAGATTGGTTTTGATATTTATTTTATAAATTATAATGCTGCTCTCATCTCGCTCTCAATTTTTTGCTACGGCTACGGCTACGCAGAGCACTGCTTTTGAGTTTTTTTGCTATAGCTATAGCGTAGTTTTTGAAGCGAAAAAACTACGCTATAGCTATAGCAAAGCATTTGCCGATCTTCTGCTACGGCTCTGCTACGGCTCTCGTCAAAGCGAGAGCGGTAGCAATAGCAAAACGAAATACTACGGGAGTAGCGTAGTTTTTCAAACGCTGATTGTTACCGAAATTCTGAAATAATACCAAAAGCTCGTGTCTCAAAGTATATGAAAATATGTTACGTTGAAAAACAACGAAGTTATAATTTGTATACCCTTGCAGGGTATTATAATTTCAGTCAGAAGTTTGCAACGCAGTGAAGGAGACGTTTCCGACCCTATAAAGTATATATATTCTTGATCAGCATCAACAGCCGAGTCGATCTAGCCATGTCCGTCTGTCCGTCTGTCTGTTTCTACGCAAACTAGTCCCTCAGTTTTAAAGCTATCTGAATGAAACTTTGCATATAGTCTTCTATATACTCTCACTGCTATATATGTCGGAACGGGCCGGATCGGACGACTATATCATATAGCTGCCATACAAATGTTCGATAAATTTTTAGGAAAAAAATATAACTTTGCTGTTT
Organism: Drosophila leontia; assembly: GCA_008042735.1. NCBI lineage: Eukaryota > Metazoa > Arthropoda > Insecta > Diptera > Drosophilidae > Drosophila > Drosophila leontia. Next base: position 10,517 of record VNKB01004115.1, read on the forward strand.
TTTAACATTTTTGCACCATTTTTTAGATATGGCCATTTTATGTTATTTCTGAATTTTGGTAAAAATTTTATGAAAATCGGACGACTATATCTTATAGCTGCCATAGAAACGATCGGGAAATTAATAGGAAACAAATTATAACTTCGTTGTTTTTCAACGTATTTTCATCTACTCTGAGATATAAGCTTATTTTATTATTCTAGAATTTTGGTATAAATTTCATGAAAATCGGACAACTATATCATATAGCGGCCATAGGAGCGATCGGTAGATGTAGAGAAAATGTAAAGGTGTGAATGTAAAACTGTAACTGTCAAACTGTAAACATAATAAGTATAGGTAAAATGTAATGAAATAATATCTGCAAGGGTATACAAACTTCGGCGTG
>VNKB01004118.1:0-24059 GCA_008042735.1 Drosophila leontia
GAAGACAAGGCCTTGGAGGACTGCCAGCTGATCCTGCAGTATGCCATGGAGCAGCCCCCAGTGCTGGACGGATCGGTGACTCTGGCCTGGGCTCCCGGCAAGCGGCATGTCTTCCTTAGCGAAGGCATTCGCCAGCACCTGGAGCATCTGCGCACGGAGATCCGACACAAGAGCGCTACACTGATGCAGGCCACTTGGCGGGGTTGGTGGTGGCGCAAGAAGGTCGGTAGTGGCAGCCTCAAGCGTATCCGGGCAAGTCACCATCAGCCACAGCCGACAGCCAGCGTTCCGCTGGCGGGTAACAAGACGGGCAATGGTCACACCTCCACATCTCAGAGCAAGGCGGCATCCTCCACAATGGCCGCCTTGGCAGCAGTCGCAGCCTCCGCTCCCACGACAGGTGAGTGGAACTCCCTTTAATACATTTTTCATCTATAAACGATTTAACTTTTCCCACACAGTCCCTCGCTTATCGGCCAAATCCACGAACCTCGGGATCGGCGGAACTGTAACCAGGCCCAGGCCGCAACCCATTGCAGGGACTCCTCCGCCAGATCCTCATGAGAAGTGCGACCAGAAGATCATACAACAGACCTGCAGTCTTTTCGGACTAGATTTGGTAACTGAAAAATAGAAATTTTGGTGTTATTAACTGTTACTAACGTAATTTATACTCAACAGGAACGACCGCCGCCGGTGCCCGCCTCCCGTTCCTACACGATAAGCGGTAACTCCAAGCTGGGTTATCCGCAGAGTCGCGTCATGAAGATGAACTTTCCCGAGGAATCAGGCCAGGCGGAGGCGCAGCAGCTGAAAAAGGGCGAGGCGGTGACCGTGGTGGGGGCATCCACCGGTCGGGGTCACTTGCTGGTGGAGCACAGGGGCCAAAGCTACCACGTGCCCTTCCAGTACATGGAGCTGATGAGTTCCGGCAGTGCCAATGGCAGTACTGCTCCTGGCGGAACCAATCCCGCGGCGCTTCCGACGGGCCAGGGAACTGGCGTTAAGATTTGAAGATGATCCAGGCGGATGCCAATCCCTTCTGCTCCAAGACTGTATATACATATATCCCATCACAAACGCATGCAAGCCAGATTTACGTAGTATTATTCATGTGTTTAAAAGATAAACGCCAATCCATAGGTTGTAATACAAATACACACCCACAAGTGCCAATCCAATAAGTTCTTCCATCTATATCGTAAGAATTTTATACGTTACTGAGACTATTCTATATAAACTGGGTAATTTCAAATGCTCCGAGTAATTATCCACTAAACGTAGAACAAGGAAAAGTGTGCCTTGTAGACATAATACTTTTCAGAATCACATAATGTACTTTGTTATCCTAAGGGTTCATTACTTCATTCAAATAAACGAGCATGCATTGAAAAGTTCAAATATAACTGTTTTATATATTATTTTATTTTTCATTATTTTTTTTTACTTTATTAGATAGTTGGATTAGCATATTTTCTTAATATAGTTTCTATTTTTAGAATTAATACAAGTTTTAAAAAACCTCTAAGCCTTTCCCTAAAAATTCTTCCCCCCCTAAAATTCCCTCTAGGACGGGGAAAACCCCTATCGATCATGCGATATGCGATTAACAATATCGAGTGTACAGTCTCTTATCGATATTTACATGTGATAGTTTTTTAGTGTTACCTTATTATTTATTTATTTATTTGTTTATTATTTACACTTAAAAATGGAGAAAATTAATGAAGACCTCTGGCTTAAGATCCTCCCGTTTCTGCCCATGATCGACCAAATATCTTTGGCCCAGGTGAACGACAGTATCCGGGAGTACGTGAAGTACCACTGGCGGCACAGCAGGTCGGTCGCGCTGACCGGCGATGTCATGGAGCTCTACGGTGCCCACGAGCCGCTGATGCTGGAGGGACTGGAGTGCTGGTCGGGTTCGGTGAAGAGCCTGAAGATTAGCAGGGGCAGCATGGAGCTGCTGAAGAAGTGGACTCCATATAGTTTTCCCCAGCTGCGGACGCTCGCCTGCGAAATGGACTACAATCTGGAGGAGGCGGACGATGAGACACTGCTCCTCACAAACCTGTTCCCGCTATTGACACGCCTAACGCTCAGCAGCAGCACCACCGGCTGCCACTTGTGGCGCTGGAAGCTGCTGAAGGAGCTGCATCTGATCTGGTGCGAGTACCTGGACACGGACACCTTCAAGGAGATCTTCAGCACGCTGCAGCTAACGAAGCTAACACTGCTCTACTACGGCTACAATGTCACCCTGGGCGAGGATGTGCTGGAAGCCACCCGGTGTTCCACGCTAAAGGAGCTCCAGATCGATGATCACCACCTGCTGGGCGACTTCCTGCCCCAGCTGCTGCGACTGCCTAACTTCCGGCGCCTCTCCTTCTACACGCGCGACTACTACGAGTACCTGCTGAGAACGATAGCCAAGAGCCAGCCGCTCAAGGTGTGTTCGCTGCTCTTCCACGACTCCTACTGGAGCAGTGAGCGGGTGACGGACGCCATCGAAGCAATGAGGAATCTGCGCAGGCTGGTCCTGCAGGACGACGACATCGAATCGCAGCTCCTGCATGCCATCTGCCACAAGTTGCCGCATTTGGAGGAGCTTCATCTGCTGCAGATGCGCGACCTGCCATCGCCCACGCAGCTGTGGGATATGGTAGGTGCCTGTCCCACGCTCAGGATCCTCAACTTGTCGTCCACCAAGTTGTGCTATCAGATGGTCAAGCACAGTGCTCGTTTGGTTAAAGTTCTGACACATCGCAATGCTCCGCTGACTCTGCACCTCCACAACACTGGCTTGGACCCCCAAAAGGTGGGTTTTAACCTCTAACTTTTGGAAATACTTCCTAATATCTATATATATTTTTTAGGTCTTTCCTGACTTTGAGCATCCCAATTTAAAAATCTCATTCGAGCCCATTGAGCTGAATATTTGGAGCTCGCGTTTTGTTGAAATTGAATTCAATCCTGACTCTGAGAAATGAACGGCCTTCTCTTCTGTTTAAAATGTAAATTTCTGTCATACTTGCAAAGTATTAGCGTTATTAAAAACTTAAATACTGTTTTTGTCTAATTTTGTATATACTTTTTGAATAAAATTAGTTACTCAAAATAAAATTAATAATAAATACTTACGTGGTTTAAGATTAATAATAAAATAAAAAGGTGTCGTAAAGCTAAAGTCCTTATGCGGTTTGTGATATAATATTAATAAAATTTTAAAAAACCATAAAGGTTGCTCTATCTTCCGAGTTTAGCCCTTAAGTATTCTACTAAGTCTCAGCTCTTTAATAACTTACTTTCAATTTAATGTTTAATGGATCCATTCGAAAAGGCTTCAAAGGAATTTACTACCAAATTTATTGTTCCTCAAAGTCCACTTACTAGCCAAAGCCATGCATAAATCAGCCGGTTCTAATTCGCCTCTAAATAAATAAATTCAATTGCATTCCTGCTTTATGGGTTTGCTGATGTCTTATGCGTTTGCAGCTCCCCAAAGGATACATTTTATGAGCACAGGATATTAGATGGATGGAGTAAATGGCTCACAATCACCTGGGCAGAGTGGCAGGAGAACACAAACCACAACTGTTGAATTAAATTAAATACTTAATCCTTCTCTGAAATTCACATAAAGAATAGAGCTCAACAATCGATGATGTTTCTCAAAATGTAGAATTTTATTTGTTCGTGCCCGACTCACGGTAAATGTTTATGTATGCAGCTTTTCCATAGACATAATAGTTATTAAATATATATGCAAGTAGACTTCTGTAGATATACATATATATATACGGCTATATATATTTGTATCGCATTGTGGTTGTACGTGTTTCAATAATTTATATTTACAATAATTTACGACCTGTGGGAGGACTTTGATCTTGACTATTGAGTTGTTAAAAAATAAACTTAAAGTTTCGCTGGGTATTTTCCTTGGCTTCATTTGGGGGCCAAAACGTTTTCCATATATGCATGTAACGTGTGTCAGTGTATATAGTTTTCGTGTTTATGTAAGACATACCTAGTTAAAGATTTTTTGCGCGATTTTGCTTACACTTGAATATATATATATATTTTTGGTTATTTATTTCTTGCATTTTTTAACGACTAAGACGAGCGATTCAAAGAATTTTCAAGAGACAGAGGGTTATATGGGTTGGAAATGGGCATTAAACGGGGTTCAACATTATCTTTAGGAGCAACAGTTTAACTTGTTTATTTCGGTGTTCGCCTTGGTTATTCGTATATCTGGATATCTGGTAAGTAATAATTATTATTATTCCATAATACTGCAAAACACTTGTGCGGAAACGTATGTCGCGATGAATACATGAGGTCAGATTCGTAATAAATATATATATGTACAATGCATAACAAACAATCCAACATAATTCAAATGAGAGAGAGCTCTATAGAAGACACAAAGTATGGGCCAAGTTTGAGTTTTGGGAAGTGGAAACTCGTCCTCTACGTCCGCAGGACTCGTTCAGCCAGAGTTAGCGCCTTAGACATCGGTCTCAGAGCGTCGCCTTCGTCCGGGTCCGCCGGGAAAGTTTGCCGCAGCCAGGCCCATGCGATGCTTCGCCTCCTGGGTGCCGGAATAACCGCGGGCCAAGCCAAAGTCCACGGTTCGCTTAGAGCTGTGAAGGGAGAAAGAAAGCATTGAAAGTATTCTACAACCTACCATATATTGTGAAGGAGTTTTTATACCATACAGTACAAACAGTAACTAAAATTATTAACTATTATTTAAGACTTACTTCTCCAGATCGTTGCGTGCCCTTATTATGGTGCGTCCAAAGCGAGTCATCAGCTCCATCAGTAGCTCGTCGGGCACCTCTTCCAGCTCGTTGTAGCCGCCGCCGTAGCCTCCGCCATTGGATTGGCTATTTAGGGAGTCAGCGGAATGGAAAATTAGTGTTTGCTTCTTTTGTATATTTTCCGGATCCGGATAAACAGGATGTCTAATTACTTTGGCTCTGTTAAATTTGACATTTGGCTGGTTTAAAACTTTCATTTGCATGGAAACCCAATTATTTGCTAATGCCCAAATGTTGAGGGCATTTTCCATTCGAGCAATTGCTAATTAGTTCTGCAAGGCCAATGAATTTTTAATGGCTGCCTAAACGGGAAATTGAGTTTTGGGTTTCCCCGAAATGTTATAACAAAAGGACTTGCTTTAATGTGTGGAGAAGGTAAAAGTCTAAGTACTTCTACTCAAGTGTGTGGCCGAGAAAGCTTCAAATTTTGCAGGCACACTTTTTCGTCAACGTTTACATTTTATTAATTAAAAATTTCCCTCGCCCGGCAGCCAAGACTTAAAATGGGTGGAAAAAGACGCTGACACTCGAAAGTGTGAAAACTCATGATGTGAACGAACATACATATATATTCCCATATCCTACATGGCAAGCATTTGCTCTAAACCAACTGCGACTGCTGGTGGGGCACTCCAGAGAGGTAATTGCTTTTGGGCAAATATTTTTCTACCAAAATGTTCGGTTTTCGCATGCAAAGTGTCAAAAATTAATTAGGTTATGAGTCTCTCTGTACCGAATCCGAAAGGATCTGTGGATATGGGTGTGGGCGGCTGTGAAATAGAGAAGGTACAACTACCTGGGCATGGGAGCTGCCTCAATGCTCGAAATGGCCAGGAAACAGAAGAGCAGGAAGGCCAAGGCGAAGCAAGCACATCGGTTTGTCATCATTGTGCGGCTGTCTCCTGTAAGAGTTAAAAATTCAGCTAGGTAAATTCCCAAACAATGTTTATATATTTGTTTTAAAATGTGTTCAAAATGTAAAAAAGGAATTAGCTGAAAATAACCAAACAATCTAAGAAAATGTTTTAAAAATGCTTTCTTTATATTAATGTACACTATATAAAGTTCCAAAAGTGTAAAATATTTCCCTTTCCCATTTTGCAAGTCAAAAAAGCTTTTGCCATTAATTTAAAATAAAGTTGAAAGCAATGGAAAACTGTAGCCTTAATTAAAGTTGACCTTTATAGACTCTTAAAGTGCTCTTAGCTTCCATATTTATTATTAATAAATTCAGTAATTGCTGTGTGGTGTCTTGCCTGATTGGGACACATATTTTTGTATTTGGAGCTGATGAAGAAGAATTTTCTTTGCAGAAGGAGCAGCAGCCTTTCCTTTAATTATGTCCAAAATGTAACTGGGCTTTAAGTTAACATTTTATTTACTGTATTTAGAATTTAATTCTCAACGTACTTATTTTATTGTCATTGGCTTAGCTTTCTAAAGTCAACATCCATCAGAGGCAGCTACATATCGATTGCCCGGGTTTGAGCTCCCACTTGGAGCGGAAGTCGGGGGCTGACCAGGTTTTCCATTAAGTGATTCATTAACTGCTCAACGAAGCAGTCCCAAACTCAGTCCCACGATGAAGGAAAACTCTGCTCTTTCTGCTTTCCCCTCCTTGTTTGTCGGCAAGTCATTTGCGTTGGCTACTCGGGCCAACAGAGGCAAATATGACCTGTGGCCCCGTTCGGATCCGTACTTTTGCATTGCTCAACTGCACTTCCACTTCCTGTCGCTGCTCTATATATTCCGGCCCCTCTTCCGTCCGTAAATGGTGTTGTCACTGCGTTGTGTTTGCAGTTGCAAAACTTTAGACTGACATCATACCAGTGGCCAAGTCCCCACCCAGGAAACAGCCGTGGAGACCGACCCCAGGGACCTCTTGACACCCAGTGACACACATCACCGACCACGCAACAGGCTGGACAAATAAATTGGCTCTTTGAGCCATCGGTGTCAGCCAGTCATTACCTGGCATCTCTTATCTCTCTCGGCTCATTTCCATTTGGAAGAGTCAACATTTGCCGATTGCCCACTGAGTGGGGGACTTGCGGGCCACCGAATAACGTGTTGGACAACCGCAACAACTGTCAAATCAGGTGTCAATAAATCATGGCCAGCAATTCTAATTCATGTTTAACAGACAGGTGTGCAGGGTGAATTTGAAAGCAATTACAATCGAAAGAGTCGACTGAGGGATACTTGGGGATTTTATATTTATATATATATTTAAATGTAATACCAATAATAGTTAATATGTACATGATCAATTTACAATTGCATTAGGTTAGCTTTGTTAGTTCAGAGTACAAGTCAAGTCAGGAAATGAGTATTAAAATAGATTTCACATTGAATATAATATATAAAAAAATCACGAGTACCTTCCAAATACGTTCTTTAAATGCAATAAATGAGTTGTATTTTCATTTTGTGATATCTTATGGTTTTCTTTTACAATATTTACTGTAAACTAAAACCATAAAGGTACAAAATTACAATTCTATAGACATTTTGTGATATCTAAATTGTAAATATTGTAAACAAAAACCATATAGGGTACGAAATTAAAATTCTATAGACATTTCTTACGAAATCAAAGACCTTGTCCTTGTTTATACTCCGATAATAAAACCCTTCCTTTGCATGACAAGACTCCACTTGTAAATGTGGTAAACAGATTAGATTGCCTTCAAAAAGCGACCCACTTTGGTAAACAAAAATCAATTCAAAATCAAATACTAAATACTCATTCCTTTATTAATCGCTGATCATAGATCCTAACCTAAGCCACGGGGGCGAAGCCAATGCGGTTGTTGCCCAGATCGAACTCGGTGTAGTACTGGCCGATGAAGACATCACCCAGGATCCAGAAGTCGGTGCCCATGTACTCGAAGGCGGACATGCAGTTGCCATCCGACTGGATGATGTAGGACGAGGGGGTCAGGGTGAAGTCAGTGCCGCCGATATTGAAGGTGACATCGGGCAGGGAGCTGACGCTGGAGCAGTCCAGGTAACCATCCTCACCCACATTCAGGATCTCGGACAGAGTGATGTAGGCGTTGTAGGGAGCCACGATCAGGGAGGTGCCAGTATCGGCAATAGCCTGGCAGTCATCGCACAGCGAGTAGCCATCGATGGAGGAGCTGGCCATGGTGAACTGCCAGTAGCCCTCCTCGGAGATGGGCACGTAGGTCAGGGAGCCGGAGTACAGGGAGGAGTCAGAACCGCCAAAGATCAGCTCGCCACCATTGGTGGAGGTGCCGGCGCGGGCCAGGTAGAAGGAGAACACGGACTGGTCGACCAGACCCTGGGACACCATGTTGTAGAAGACAGGAGTGACGCTATCCACGGCCAGGGACTTGTAGGCCATGCCGAGAATGCCGTCGAAGTTGGCATCGTTGAAGTTGGTGCCGGGCTCGTTGGTGGACTCGGCGAAGGTCTGGCTCTTGACGCTCAGGCCGTTGACGTCGACGGTATCGGTGGACAGGTAACCGGTGAGGCTGCCAGTTCCATACTGGATCGAGAAGGACTCGCCGTTGGCAACATAGGTGGAGCTCTCGCTGGAGTCGTACTGGTTGTGGGTCAGGCAGGCATCGCTCTGGCAGGTGTTGGAGGGCACCCACAGGTTGGAGGAGCCGGAGTCAAACAGCACCTTGAAGCTCTGGGCCGGAGTACCGATGGAGATGGCTCCGTAGTAGGCCATGTTCATCGAGTTGGACAGCTGCTCCTCGTCAATGTTGCGGGTCTGGGGCAGTTGGTACTTGGTGCGCAGATACGACTTCTCGGCCAGCACATTCTGGCGCGTCTTCACGAAGTTCTGCTCCTTGAGGATCGGCACGCGATGCAGCTCGGCGCTGGCCAGGGCCACCAGCACCGCGATCACAGCGATGGACTTGAACATTCTCACTTGGCTTGTTGTCTACTCGAGTTTGACTAACTGACGATCGTAGTGCCGGCCCCTAATTTATAGCACTTGCCATCAATCACAGCCCAATTTGGAGGGCGATAAGGCGATGTGATGTGACTTGAGTGGCCGGTCTTGAGGAGTATACGTCCCGAAGGCTTTATCTATCGATAATTATAATCTATTTGGTCGTGCGGCCAGGCATATCATCACTTCAGGTGGGGATGAGGCGATGTTTTCCCCATCAGTTAGATAACTTGCTTCTATAGAATATGGTATAATCTGCAAATTCATGTGCGCAGTTGCAGATATTTCAATAAAATCTTTTGATCGAAAACCTTTTAAGGTTGTGCCTAGTAATGAACTTTGTTCCTAAAGTTCTTAGTCCCTATCAGTTTTCCAAAAGATATCAGATCTGTGTCCCCCTCAATACATATTTTCGTTATCATTTATTATTATTATTGGTTCTTTGTATCAAAAGATAAGCCAATAATTTGGCGATAATGATAAGCAGGTGTGGGTTTATAACTAAACCAAAAAAATATATAATAAAATAATTATATTATCTTGAAGGATAAACTAGGGATGAGGAGAGGCCAATGTCTTCTTTAAATATAGTACAAACGTTCCTGAGTTTCTTCTGACTTTTCTTAAAGAATTTGTACACAAAATGTTGAGATTATTAAAAATTTCAAAATAATTGTATTATGCTTCAATTGAAGAGTTTTTTATTCAAACCATTTAAAGTAGATACATTTCTTAAACCTATTTAATTCAACTGATTAATTTACAAAAATGCCGCCCTTTAATTGCCTTTACTCAAGGGGAAACATTTTTGATACTTAGGCTTAACTGGCCACAAAATTTCCACGAAAGGCATTCCATTCCAATCAACTTGAGCTTTCCCTTAACCAATTTTCCCGCTCGTATAAAAATATATTTCGCTTTTCAGCAGATAAAAGAAAATGCAGGAAGAGTCCAGCAGGCTCCTTATATTATTACAACACTCAAATCCTTTTTGAAATCAGATTTAAAATCAAATAAAATCCTCCTTCAATTGGCGCAACCTTAAGCGAATGCGGACAATGACGATTCATTTGTGTGATTGCGCTTTACTGCCGGCCAAGGGAGCAAAAGGAGCTCGCAGGACGAGCTCACCCAATGTGGCTGGTCATGTGTGGAGGACGAGTGCTCTCTGTTCTGGGGTCCTGCGGGCAGCCACAGGTTAATTGTGGTGCAGAGCATCCGCTTATCGCTGGGTGCTGCTGGCCACACACGGCCGGAGACCGGGTCACAATAAAACGGAGGCGTCCACGGGCGAGTGCGTTGCGCACTTTCGGGGCAAATAAAGTAATCAACGGATTTCACGCACCGTTGGCCAATTTCAGTCACTATTCTGGGCACACGGGGCGTATGATTACCGATGGCGCAGGACCTGTAGTGTTTGCGGTGACATTTCATGTGCAATTATTAGGCAACTCAGATGCCGCACACACATATGTCGGTGGTCGTGTCTCTGGCCAGGCTGTTTATCAATCATTTTTGATTTATGGGCCCGCGCGAGTGGTTGGAAATGGACTTGATTGTAGTCCGTAAATACATAAATAAAGTATACGCCCGGGGTGACCAGCGGTGAACTAACCAAAACCCACTCGCCGGAATTTCGATTTATTTTCTCTTTTTTGTCTGTTTGCACTGCGTAATCCTGGATGGCTTAAAGGCTTAGAGTCCCAGATGCAAATACTACATATTTAACCGAGAACAAAAAATAATCAGCAAATATTCACAATTGATAAATATTTGTCGAAGCGGTGAAATGGAAAGCGAGCAAATAAGCTTTTATTATGAAAAATATCGGTTTCGGTCAGTGAGCAATTCGCGTTTGACATTCGCCCTCAGGTCACACCCGGATGCAGTGGGTGTCTTGGCGGAGGAGTGCCTCCATCTGCTCCGCCTGCCATCCTTCCGCCGATTGCATCTTCGCAGCTCGCCTGATCGCCGATGCAGCCACTCGTATTTTATGAACTCTGTGCCAGAGGCAGTCAAGTGCCAGGCGATTAATCTGGTAAAATATTGAAGCAAGAAATGGCAGTGGGCAGTGGCAGAGAAGGGGAAGGAAGAGTTTAAGTCATAACCGCCCCCGCGGTGACGTGTGTCATGATGCTAGTAAACTTATAAATATTTGATTAAATTTTTAATTTTATGAAATTGAAGTATACTACAATTACTTTGCTTCGAAACAAAATTATTCTAGACAAATTGATGGGCTTTTGCTTAAATGACAGGCAACTAATTTACTCCTTTAAATTCTTTTAACAAAAACCTACAAACACTTACAACCCAAAAAGAGCTGCCCAACAAAGTGGATTATATCCTTCTAACAAACTTAACATCCCAACATCAAAGCCACGTTCTTAGCAATCAAAATTTGACTGCTTAATCTGGCATTAGAAATCCTGTCGAATATGAACCCATCTCAGGCCACAGTACGAGCCACATCCCGTCCAGCTACCAAATCCCATCAACCGGAATTGCCAAAACACTTAACCAGAACCTGAACCAGCTCAGCTCAGCTCTGTGGCTACGGTTGTGGTCGTCGTCGCCGTAGATGCCGCCGCTTAACCCAAATCAAGTGCTGCCTAGTCAGCACAGGCATTTGTCTAACGAGATGCTTGACTTGCTCCCTCACCTGTCCACCATGCACTTATGCTCTTACCTTGGCCAGAAAGCTTTGTGGTCTGGCTATCTGTGGTATGTCAGTGGCACCCAAAAAAAAAAGACTAGTTTCTAACAATTTTCTGGCTAAAAGTATGCATTTTTCAATCAAAAAGTTCTACGTGCGCTTTTGGATAAATCCTACTTAATAGAAATTGTCTCCTAATCGGGTTGTCCTACAAAATTTGCCACAGAATGTAACCCAATTTCTACTCCTTTCTGCTAATAGCTTTTTTCGGGGTGTAGCAGCTAGGGATTGGATGTAGGTTAGAGCAACGTCCGGTGGGTGCAGCCTGGACAGAAGTGTAACACGAGAGTCAGACATTGAAATTGCATTGCGTTGATTATGGCCAACAACAAAAACACACACACACACACAGGCCCCCGGCTTCTGAGGGTCGCCTGCCCGCTGCGTTGGTAACTGAAAACCTACTTACGGGGTCGGCGGGCGGGGCTGCTTGTGGTGGGGCAGACCTGGCTCTGGATCTGGGCACACGACTCTGCAAATTGAATTTAGGTCATTCAATCCCAATGCCAGGGCCAAGGATTTAAGCCTATGTATTTTCCCAGCATCATAGCAATCAAAAAACATACCTCCACGCGCTTTAGTGCCTCTACCCTGTGTGGGAAGACTTTGGCGGGGTATATTTGTGTCTTAGAGCCTTTGGGCGGAAAGATTATGTACTAGGAAATGCGATACTAAGATTATTTAAATATACACTTTGGGTTTTCTAGATAGAAAATATTAAAAACAAATAAAGAATAATTTAAAAAAACTGCATACCAAATTTAAAATTTTAAGAAATCAAAATTTTCGGCCATTTTTGCTAATTTTAATGATGTTACCCCTTATCAAATTTCGCAAAAATGGCCAAAAAATCGATTTCTTCCTGACATGTCTAGAAAGATTCCCCTGTTGATTCTGATCAAGAATATATATACTTTATAGGGTCGAAAATGATTCCTTCACTTAGAAAAATATTATTTTAATAAGATAAGTAAAAGAAACCATTAGAGATTTAAACAAAATCCGTTGATATCTTGCTTAAATCTCTCCAACTAATAAACTTTATACTTTCCAATGAAAGGCCTAAAAAATCGACTAATTCTAATATCCTTCCAGTACTGATAGTTACCGGTCTTGTGACACTTATTAGCTGTGTTCCACATTTTTTAATTAGCTTTACATTTAATCCCACCATCGTTGACGTTTCAAAACGAATAAATTGTTACTAATTTACCAAAAGCCAGGTGAAAGCAAAGCACAATAATTAAGGAAAATTATAGCCACGACAACGGCCACTTTTAGTTGCATTAAATTTTCATATACATTATATACACCAGAGGAAAATTCCGTATATTCGCCAGGGGAGAGGGGAACGAGGGAAGGAAAACCATTCCTGCCGCGTTGTAATTGGATGCTTATTGAATTAGTGACAAAGTCAGTGGATTGGGGCGAAGGATTCTGCCCCGGAAGGAGCTGCGGTTGTTGATGCCAGGAGCTGGCAACACGCCGGGGTTCCTCTACTCGCTGCCATTTTAGATATTCATCAAATTATTCCTTTTGTCAAATTAAGCAAACAAGCCCCACGCAGCCGGAGACAGAAGATTGATTTGGATTTGTGTTGGCAGACATTTGATTTGCCCCGTGATTCTGGCTGAGCGGCGTTGGTGTCCTTGCGGTGGCTTTGTGTGCGTCTGCGATGCCATCTTAACTGATTACACGGCCATGGGTCTGGGCATGGCCAGCGAACATAAGCCGGCTAAATGTCCACAAAACTGGCCAAAGCAATCACGACGCCCAGGTAATCCCACTCATCCTTCGATTCCGGTGGCAAATTCCAGTGGCTCTGGCTAATGGAAACTGCTAATAAGTTAAGGACATGGTCAGGGCACTTAACTGCGTGAAGACGAGGTGGAGAAAATGAACTTTTCTTGTACGTAATTTCCAAGTTTCACCCAAGTGCAGAGGGTCTAAACTTCGCAACATCGCTATCAATTAGAATCGGGCATTAATCCCTCAGATATCAACAAGTCAGAAACTTGGCAGTCTGAAGTGTCAGAATCAAAATATTGGAAGGCTAACAATTTGTGACAATCAATCAGGGCAACAATATCTGCCGTCGATTAGATTGGTTAAGACTCGAAATTGGTTAAGCTGGCTATTACCACACTTTACGGACACTTTAGAACACGCGACGTCAACACTTAGGTCTGAACAATCAGCTTTAATTCTATTTATATGGGAAAACCCAAATCATTATTGGGCTTTTACCTGGAAAGAAAAAAACCGTAGGAAAGCCCTATTCTTATGATTAAAGAAGAGGAAAACGTTATATATTCCCCTGATACATTATTAATAGGTTTACTGCTCAGAAGTTCTCATAGATTAATTGACAACGACACATGCTCGTAAACGAATTATGGTATGCCGCCTAAAAGGTCACGTCGGCGACCACTATAATAATTATAACTGTTAACCTATGATGGTTATGTACCATTAAAAAACTGAAAGAAAACTTTGCGTTGTTCCTCAGGGGAGCCAAGAAAAAAAACTTTTGTGGCAAAGTTACGCCTCGTTTCAGGGACACGAAACAGAGAGGAGACACAACCTCGAGCCTCTTGTTGTGGATAACCGAGCATTGCTCGGATGCCGAAAACAATGTAAAAACTGTTGACCTACGAGGGAGCGGGTACATAAAGACAATGAGGTGGAAAAGGCAGGCAACGGAAGAGAGAGAGAGAAAGAGGTGGAAGGGGGGCCCAAGGTGAGACGGAGATCCGGGCGGAACATTTAACTTGCGGAGGCTAAAAGCATTGCCCGCAACAACCGACAGGATAACATCCTCCTGGGAGTTGCCACGCGAGCTTCAGCTTGAGAACGAGAATGAGCAGGATGAGAGGAACCCCGAGAACCTGGGGATGAAGCGGCCTACTCTACTCGGGGCCAGGCACTCTTTACATTTACTTAAAAATTCATTGCGGCCCAAGGAATTCTTTTATTTTTGTTATGCCATGGCCGCTGCTCAGCTCCTTGAATCTTTAAAATTGATGAAAAATTATGCCGAAAATGTCGGCAACAGATTAAAATAATTGCACTCCACTAGAGCGGGGAGGAGGAGTAGGAGGAGTGGCAGGGACAGTTGGCCGCAGGTGGGCGGGCTTTGAGGCGGGGCTTTTGGGTTTATAACACAGAACAGGCCACAAATTATGCCGGCAACAGGTTTATGCCAAATGGGAATTCGGTGTTAGGCAAATGTTTTTACTCCTTTGTATTTCTGTATTCAAACTGTGGGAATTTGTGAATTAGCCTCCGGTGATTCGGAATTGTTGAGTTTGTTTCCTTTTTTGCGCTTTTGGGTCAGCCACAATTCGATTCACTCTTTTATTCTTTGATGAGTTTTCGTTGTTTTCGGATAGAGTCAAGATTTTTAACAAAATAAAAAACTGAGAAGGTTCAACTACCTGGGGAAAACATTTTAAGTATTGTTGTCTGTTTTATAGTTATATTTATGGCTAAAAAGCCAAAGATATTTGATGCAACTCTTGTTACTTATATTTTCTGCGACAGAGATGTATGACCTGCCATATAATTGACGGATTGGTAAGCCAGGAGCATAGGTAAAACATATATGGAGGAAAAGGAAATGTTTAAACTTTATTGTAGGCGGAAGCTGTGTGTTTATTGGGAAGTTAAACAAGTCCCCTGACTTTAAAACCCCTCTAAAAAGTGACTAAAACTTTAAACTTTTAATAAATACACTTTTAAGACATCACCTTCTGTAAATTCTTATTTTAATAAACAATTTTTTAAACCTTAACCCTTTTTATTATCCCATATCATAAGCCAACTATTCGTTTTATCTCAACATTCATTTTGCTTGCTTTTGAAAGCTTTATTAAAATATGTGAGTGAAAAATTTCACAAGGTAAAGGTTGAGCATAAAGGAAAGACATCCTGAAAATATGAACTGAGCAAAGGGAACTTGGCAAATACTTTTCGCACTTTGAGGAAAGTTCCAGCACATAAGGGTCACGTAACTCGTGTGGAGAAAGGAGTCGAGTGCGTCACAAGAGTGGCAAAATATTCAAATGAAAAGAAGACCGCCAACTATGCTACGGGGAATCACACACACACTCGAAAAAAAATACAAAATTGTGTGTGAAAAACGGGATAACTTGTGGCGAACTTTTGCTAAATACTTTGGCAGTTTCGAGTATTGAGAGGAAAATACACAAAACCCGAATCCCCCGGTGCCGTCACCATGTGCACCAGTTGTCGTCGACGTCGACATATCGATGGCAACAGCAGAGTGTTGTTGTGCCTGCCGCTCTGTCACTTTCGCTTGATTGCATTGTCAGACCTCTAAGCCCCCCCTTGTAAATACCGCCCCTGTAAAGCCCTCTGCACACGCTCCTGGAAATTCGCTCGTATTTGCTGCCTGATAAACTGCCAGTGGCAATGACGTCTGTTTGTTTGTTTATGTTTTATGAGCATTGTTGCCACAACTTTTGCCTCCCTTTTGGCTGGCTCCCTCGATGGCTCTGTCGTTTTGCATTGAATTTCAGTTTGCCAGTTGCCGGCGAAATGTAAATGTTTTCTCCTCGATGGCACAAAGCTTTACTTTGAGCACACTCGTTACATTGAGTTTTCCCCCCCAAGTATTGTGCTATTTAACCCACTGCAGCAGTATGTTGAATGTGGTTCTCATCCTTAATTGCCTTTGCAATTGAGACTTGCCAGTTACGAGAGGTTTAAACTTTAATTCCGCCTTCGTTGAATGGAAATTGCTGCTCTCTTGCAGCATTCT
The DNA here is from genome assembly GCA_008042735.1 of Drosophila leontia. Taxonomy (NCBI): domain Eukaryota; kingdom Metazoa; phylum Arthropoda; class Insecta; order Diptera; family Drosophilidae; genus Drosophila; species Drosophila leontia. The sequence goes on from VNKB01004118.1 coordinate 16,260, forward strand.
GCAGGCTCATCCAACTGGAAAAGAAAGCAACCTGACCAGAAGGATCTTAGGCAGGTGGCCTGCTAGGTTATCCAGCAGTTAAAGAGCTTGTATTAGCCTCTTTGTTTTCATCAAGCAAATTTATATTATTTAACTTTCCTTTGCCTTTCAGGTAACCAAGCTGCCATTATCGTAATGAACTTTTCATCTGCCTCCCCCGGAGAACTCATATATTCCGCCTTACTTTCCGCGCAAAGACATTTCCTGGGCCTTGTTTTAATATTCGGCTTTCCTTTCGTTTTTGCTCAGCCAGCTGAGCCGGCAAATACAGTATTTAATTTAAATGCCGACCATAAATGTTCAAATATTTTTTAAAGCGAAATTTATTACAATATGCAAACTTTGTCATACAAACAATTCAGGGAAATTGAGGCCAGGACACAATCCAGCCGAGGCAGCGAGTAGCAGGAGAGCAAACACTCCGAAGGAGCCAGCGCTCTCATAAAATCCAACACCAAAGCAGCCCAGAGAATCGAAGGGAGGACCGAGGGGACGAATGCATGTCTTATCACCGAGGAATGGTATTTGGACTCACGTGGCAGGGGCAGCAGGAAGAGCCGGAGCCGAGGGCTCAAAGAATGCTTATAGGAAAATGCAACATAAAATACTTTTTAAATGTGAATAAATATTTGGCAGGAGGAGCAGCACGGAGCTACGCAGAGAAATACCATCAAAAGTGCGGAAGCAGAGCAGCCCAGTTTATGGCGATGCAAATGGAAACGGAAAGTGAAAATTTATATGTTAAAAGGTTAACATTCACCAAAGACCAAATTTATCCTCCATGCAGGCATAAGTGGCAGAAGATATATGAAATGGGGTGAAAAATTACCAGCAGTAAAACACTCAATATTAACCAGACAGAGAGGGATCCTTTTAATACACAATTGCACCACACAGAGAACAAATTTATATCAAATTGGCATGCATACAGCTCAAAACAAATTCTTTCACCTTTTAAAGTTATATTTATTATTCAAAATTGTTAAGAGGAACTTCATAGTTTCATGGAGTTAGCATTTTGATATTTTTATACGGGATACGATTTAGTAAGTATTTTCTATACAATTTTAACTATTGAAACACTATATGGCAGCTTCAACAACGAACTTTTAATGAACCATAAAAGCCTTTTATTTGCATACACCACCCAAACTACATCACTGCCACTTGATATAACTTTAACACCTCTGATATTTCATGCGTTTATGAATATTCGTAAACTCGGCTAATTAGAGACGTAAACATTTGTGTGCCGAGAATCGTGCCCATTAAATTTAGCCCAGACTCCGATTCCGAGGGCAATATAAAACTGAAAAATGATGAGCAATATCCAACTCGTAATAAGAATGCAATAAATGGGGAAATGTGCCTGAAAATAGCCCCAATCTACTGGGGTTCTTCGAATTTACGAATTTACGCGTCCACACAGGACCCATTCGAGTGGCGAGCGTGGCAAGCATTCGCAATTGCTTCTGCAATTGTCCTGTCCCCAGTTTGTTTGTTTTGCCGTTGCCTTGGGGCGTGTTAATTTTCGAAGGGGATTCCCCGTTCTCTCTGCTGATTAGCATGCATGTGTGTGAGACGCCGAGCTAAAGTTTTCGGGGTCGGGGTCTTAGTAAACACTGGCTAAACAATTTAATTAATAAAAATATGCAAATTTAATTAGAGAGAGCACCCGGGGAGCCACCGCGAGCTTGCTTGTTAAGAAACATTTTGTTGGCCAAAAAGTTTTCTAAGCCATTTTGCGGGCATTATGTAAACATTTCGAGACATAAGCCCTTTTTTATCCACGCTCAAGTGAATTTTTAAAGCCTTTTTGTCTAAGCATTTTTTAATTGTTGCCCAGTTGAGGTAAACTTTCAATGCCGCCTCCTTACATGAATTAATTGAGTATGCAAAGTTCCCGCATCCAAGTATTTTCACAGGCCCCAAGATGAAAAGGAAACAACAGGATAAGATAGGACAAGATATAAAGATGGAATAAATGTGATAGCAAATCCGAAGACCCAAATCAACTGGCCTTTTCTCTCCCGCTCTGTCTCTTGTGATTCTCCGCTCCGCTTGTTTTGTTTCCCTTTTTTGTAAATTTAAAGAAAACAAGGATTTCCCACAAATTGTCGCAGTCGAAGGAGCATTTCGTAAACAACCGGCGGGCAGAGCATTAAATTAAGTAGTGCTTTCGACGCCTTCCATTTCATTCGGAGCACCTGAGCGAGAGAATTGAATTTCCCCAGATATGTATATGTCGTTGGCCCAAGAAAGTAGGCAACATAAAATGAACAAAGTGACGATAAAGGTGTTGCATAAAACAGTGGACATAAATTGTTGAAAAGGCAAGGTCCTTGGCAACGGATGATTGAAATTGTAGGCTTTAATTCCTCTCACACTTTGTCCATAAATAATTTGTATAATGTTTCATTTTTTAAACAAAGAATTGCATGGGATTTAAGCTATTTGAAACTGGAAAGAAACAAATATTCTTTTTCATTTTTAAACATACCCTTAATCATTTTTTTCTTTCTTAAAAAACAAACTACAGAAAAACTCCTACAAAAAAACCCAAGTAAACATAATCTGATTCTTTACTGTTTTAGCTCGCAAAAAAGTCTGTAATTATTATAATGCCATAAAAAGCATGCAAAAAAAGCCAGGATTACTGGCATTTATCCTGCATGTACGGGGACACTGTGCCAGGCAATCTCCCACGTTTACTTCCTCCGCCACTAAGCGGCTTTTGCGCTGCACAACACTTAAATACATTTTTAATTTTCATCATTTTCCAATTACTGTAGTTTTTTATTCCTATAAACAGCAAGTTCCACTTTATGACTAACTAAATAGGAATTTAATTGCGCATTTATTAAACATGAAATACGAGATACTCTTTGAGGCATCAAGGCCATGCTTCAATTACAATTCGATTGAATTATGTTAAAGTTTGGATGCTCCCAGGCCAAGTCTCTCATTCGACTCACTGAGCAATTTCGGGGCCAATCAGAGTTCACAACTGTTGTTATTAATGCAGGGAAATTAATTTCAATTGCCTGTGTCTTAAGTTCAGAGAACTTTACACTCTGCAAGTTTAAAAAGAAGTTGGCGGAAAAGTTTCAGCAATTGAAGTGGCAAACCGCTATAAGGGACTCTCAACAACATTAAACTATAGGGGCCCCTCAATATGGGAGAGCAGCGAGTAAAGCTTTAAATGATTGCGATAATCCAAAGGACTTACTCAATCCAGGCCAAGAGGCCATAAAGCCAAGGGGACGGACAACTTCAATTTTGCAGCATAAAATAAAGATTCTGGCCGATACAACAAGGAAAAAGGTCGCCGGGGCCAAAAGGACAAAAGGGGAAGCAACAAATGTCCTGTGCATAGAGCACACATCATCATCCGGGACCCGCCACCACAATGGTCTTGGGTTCCATGTTGACTTTATGGCTTAGGCCAGCTAAGAAGCAATTTCTGAAGGGGCCAGCTCAGGGCATTTACCGAATTATAAACATATGAAAATTTGAGTCATAAAAGCATAATTAAGTTGAGATTGACTCGAAACGGTTCACATGAGCAAGCCTCAAAATTCACCACATATGTAAAAAGATCATCACAATGACTTAATTAAAAAAATAAAAAAGTAACCGTTATATATTTGTAAATAAATATTAATTGAAAAATGTATCAACTCTGGTCTTTTTATTTACTTATGGGCTTTTCTATTCTGTCAAATGCGAAATTTGTACGCATTCAAAGTAAAAAAAAAATGTTTGTTATATGTATGTTTAGTTTTTACTATAAATGTTGACTTATAGCTCTTTCCTAGGTCTATAATTTGTGCTGGACTTCAAGACATTTAAAAAAATTAAAGAATTTGTGCGTGACACATACAGAAGTCACTTTCACGGCGAGCTGCTTAAACACTGATTTCACCGGAACGCCAAGGATTATGTTAATGAAACAAATTTTAAATGGTCATGCGTTAATGTCCGTTTCCTGTGCTTTCAATTTCAATCAGAAATAAAGTGCAGGTTATTTTACATTTAATTTTAATTAGAGTTGCACCTGATATCTCTCACGGGACATTTTTTCACCATACTTTACATGCTGGATTTTATTTATTAAGTAAACTTGAAGAGCAAATTTGCATTTTCCTTTGACTGTTTACAAACTCCGAGTGATGTAAAAAACAAAACTCAAAGCATAATGGCTCTGGTTTGGAAGTTTGTATCAAAAATGTATCTTTTTATGATGTTTTTCACGCGTTTTCTCAAAATTTCATTTGAATATTTCGAAATATCTTTTAGAATACGCTAAATTCTGTCAAATTTCATCAATTCGAATAATTTATTAAAAACAAAGATTTTAAGGAACTTTGGAATGTTTGTCCGTGGCTAATATTTCTGTAGAAATATATACTTTCAATTTATTGGAAAGATTATAAAATTTTAATTATTATTTTAAAAAAGTATTCTTTTTTTTTAAATAAATAATTGCATATTTGTCGTCTCACAAAACTATTAATTTTCTTTTAAAAACGTAAAATTGTTTGAAATTTGATCCCCCTGACTTACCTAATTTACTCTACCTATGCATAGCTATGTATTCATCTTCTAGTTATGGTAATATTTCACTTTTGAGAATACGAATATTAAATATTCAATTTTATAATTGCAATAAACATTACTTGCATTACATTTCAAATTGTAACCATTAGAAAATATAAAACAAATATCCTTTTTACAATTTTTAAGGATAATATTTAAAATATTTATTTAAATGTAAAAAATATTTGAAATCGAATGAAAGGGTGCCAAAAATTATGACTGATACTTTAGAAAATCATTTAAATTTTATTTTTTTGGTATATTCCAATTATTTATTTAGACACCATTTCAAATGGTTTCAAATCCAGTGGGATTAGTGTTCCGCTCACCTTTTTCACAATTCACACAACACTCTCCAAAAAAACTTGTAGTTGGAGTCTCGAATATCTCACTGAAATAAAGCGCAAGCACTGAGTTCAAAAAACGTTGAAAAACGATTTTCTATATATTTTTTAGATACCGATAACGATGCTCTGGTTCGGCTGCTGCTGACTGCACGGCTTTGAGTTTGAAACGTAAGTGAAATCGGCAGCCAAGGAGACCGCGATTTATACGAGGCGAGGATACGAAAGATTTCAACGCGTTCAGGTGGGACACGGACTCGGTCCCGACCCGACTGCGAAGCCCGAAGTCTGGCGCCACCGAAGACCGCCGCCTCCGCCCACAATGTAATCGACATCGACGGTTGGCGTATTTCGGTGAGGATTTTGCGCAGTCATGGGCGCTTGTGGGTGCTGGCCACCCAGTCGTATACGCAACACGTGGCAAAAGGGCAGAGTCGGCAACAGCCACGGCAACCAGTCGGATACGTATTATTTGTCTATCAGTTTATTAATCATCTATTACGCACAATTATCGAACTGTTTATCGGGGCCAGCGGCCATCGATCATGCTATCAGCATCGGGAATAATCAGCATCTGATTATTTTCAATTAGTTTGGCCATCCCCGGCAGCTGTCAGCCAGCAAATCCAATATAAATCCCCCCAATAAACTAGATTATTATTAATTCTACGTAGCATTATCTCATAAATGGCATTTACATATCTCTCCGCAATTTTTCCGGACCCGCTCTGACTAATCACCGAGAGATTAACGGGTCACCAATTACTATATTTGGGTATTTTTCGCATGCTCATAATTAGTCGCTTATCACAACGATAAATAGCGTGATGATGCAATTATAAAGCTGATATGCAAATTAGTATCGGGGATACCGGAATAGCTATGCTTGGTCTGTCAAAGGTAATCGAGTGGGCAGATTTCCACATTAATTTATGGGGAATTAAAGGCAGAGAAACTATAGAAAAACTAGGTAATTGGTTGGTCATAAGTATTACAGATATGTACCTGAAGGCAGAACGTTGGCTGAATTTGAAATACGTGTATGAAAACTCTTAAAAAATAATAAAATTTTAAATTTAATGTGTAGCAAATACCTGGGAATCAACGAAAATAAAAACAATCCGATGATAACTATAAAATTCAATTTGCAAACTAATTTTATTAAACTTATTAAAATATAAATATATTTTTCCTGTTGATAGCTTCTTTTAAACATTTATTTCATACTTTATTCATTTTGGGTGAATTAAAATGTGTCCAATAATTAATTTCCTGGATAAGTAAAGTTTCCTTAACCATAAGCCTTCAAGTCTTTAAGAAAAAACCTTTATGTTTATTAAAAGTAAGTACTCCCCATCATCGTTTGCCGCCAATCCAAGCATTATTTAACTCTCTTTTTCCGCCGACTGAAGTAAATTAGAGTTTAATAATGGAAATGGCAACGGAAGTGGGAAAAATCCAAATGCGTATGTGGGGAATCCTTGCTGCTTATATCCGTGTATACATACATAACCCAAAAAAAAAAACATGTTTATCTTCGCATATGTATGGATTTTATGGCACCAACAGAAAATGCGGCTAATGATAATGTGGACTGATAAAAGCTTTACAATGTTTTTGTTCTTGTTGCCGACGACGTGTCCGGCTTGGCTATGGTTTTTGTTCTATTTTTTTCGGCGCATTCCCTGAAACGTGATTCTAATCTCTGGGGCCGCGACCTTGCCAACACAAAAAAATAACCCATGGTCAGCAGAAGGATCTCAAGTGGGAATCGGACAAGACAGCCCTGAACTTGGACATCCAGCTGTCAAAGTCACTCTAGGCCTATAGGACTAATTAAGAGGAATTATGCAGGCAAAAAAGAACTTTCGGTTAACCCCCAACCCTCCGGTTGGTCCTCATACATATACATAATTCGTCAGAGACATCAGCAAACATCAAAGAAATTGCATTTCGCTGTACTCCCACTGGATGTTGGTTCGGAATCGAGCTGATTTATGGAAACGAACTACTATATACTAAAACGCTTGCATATAAATCTGTTCCTATGAAAATTGAAATGGACTTTGTTGTAAGTATAGCCAGCACATTGCGGCGACATCCCGCTGAGCGTTGTCCGGGGCATAATGCATATTTGATTTTTATTACCGCAAAAGGATGCCAAGGAAGGGTTGGGTCGGCATCCACTTTGAGCTGCGATAACTCAGCAAGAATCTGAGCCATTTTCCGCGGATAAACATTGCCAGCAATCTGGAAAAGGGATGCAACGACCATAAGGGTTCATGCCTGATATGCAGATATAGAAGTGAATATGTGAATAAATATGAATATTCATGGGCATTAATTTCAAGCTATTGGGCAATGCACAGGTTCTATACTAATTTGCATAAAACCTATGATTTTTATTGCACATTTGAATGAGCAGTGTAACTATGATAAAATTACTATTTTTATTGTTATTGTTATCGATTTTATAATGACATCAGTTAAAAACAAGAAAGAAAGCTAACTTTGGCCAGCCAAAGTTTGTATACCCTTGCAGGTAACAATTAAAATATATCATAACTAAGCCAAAAATGCATTAATTTCGATTCGGAAAGCAGTTTTGTGTTAGTTTTTATTAATTTACAAAAACTGCATACCAAATTTAAAATTTTAAGAAATCAAAATTTTCGGCCATTTTTGCTAATTTTAATGATGTTACCCCTTATCAAATTTCGCAAAAATGGCCAAAAAATCGATTTCTTCCGGACATGTCTAGAAAGATTCCCCTGTTGATGCTGATCAAGAATATATATGGTTTATGGGGTCGGAAATG
>VNKB01004121.1:0-20556 GCA_008042735.1 Drosophila leontia
TGTTCCGTCAGCCGAAAATGACATCTATTCTGATTATAACCCCGTTTTTATTTTTCATTTCGGACGCCCTGGAGACCCTGAATCGTGGCCGCCAGGACGACACCTTTTTTTTCGACCACCAAGTTTGAAGTCTCATTACTCTTTGAACAACCCTCGTATCGAGGCAAGAACAACTTTTTTAGTTACTTTGAACATTTTTGAATACAATAAATAAAAAAAGTTTTCAATTATTCTTTGCGTTTTCAAATAAGAATTTTTTTAAAAAGGGTCCAAAAAACGGCATTTGAATGAGAAGACCCCCTTAATATATCGGAAAAATATAATAGATGAAGAAACGATATAAAAAAAATTAATATCGATAAAACCTATGTTTAAATGCGATATTTTTCAATATATCAAATTTCGATAAATTAAACATTTTCATATTTTTGAGTATAATATTTTGTTTTTCGACTTTTTCTTTTGATATATCTATATTTAAACTTTGAACTGAAAGTTTTTTTTTTGTTATTAATTCAGTTTGAGCTTTAACATTCTTCCTATACTTCCTAAGTAACCCATATAAATTCTTTTTATATATATTAAAATTTTCTGAATTTTTTCTATTATATATACATATATTTTTCTGGTTCCTTCAAGTAATCTAACATTTTCTTTCTTCTTTTTCTTGCAGGTATGTGTCGTAATGCAGCCAAAAATAATGTACATGAATTATTACAATTGGTAAATATGAGCAAACAGATTTTATATCTGTGTACGTACTTATTGTGGTTATATTTGTGTGTGCGCCAGTTTTTCATGGGCCAAATGAATTTTTCAATAATTTTCTAGCTAACTCTTCTTGCCTCCCTAAGCTCCTCGAAGCCAAAACGCATTTGTTGATTTACCAAAAAATTGCCAAAATGCATTCGAGGAGGGAAATATGCTTTTATGTTGTTTATGACCAGGCTATATACTATAGTATATATATATTTTTTCGTTTTTGTTTGAATACTTTTGGCTCGCATTTTTATGATCGATGCCAAAAAGGGATTTTAAAGCTTTTTCTTTTTTGTTGTTCTTTTGAATAAAGACATTAATGTGGCATGTTTTGGTCTTACATAGGATTACAAAAAGCAACGATGTTCGTCGTTGTGTATCTTGAAACAAACTAATTGAAAAAGATAATTTCGAGAGCAACAATAATATATTTTTAATAAAAGGTTTTATAGAATTGGTATGCAGAAAATAATATGGAAAATATGTATAGGAAATATCTACATTACCATATAAAAGTTTACATTACAAAAATCACCTGATTTTTCGAAAAAAAAAATTTTCCGAACCTGGCTTCTCTGAGCTGCATTTTAGCTTTTGTCTTAGGTCCAAAAACATTCGAACGTTGTGCAGATACTGTATCTCTATCTGTAGCATTTATGTGTTTATTTTGGCTAATACCGCCGTCTATAGATAAGATCTTTTGGTTGATTTTGGCCTGATCGAGAGGTTCCTTTACATATGAATTTATATAGAAGCCAAATGGTTCAATTATTCAAATACTCATTAACCTAAATTGTTGGAGGTACGCTTTTCTCCCCCTATATTTCCTGGGCTTTTCCACCCCAAGAACCAAAAATTTGCTCCATGCCGTGCCATGTGCGCATCTAAAATGCTTTTATTGATTCACTGGGCTTTGTCTATATAAATCAGAGTTCCATATAACACACATGTGTGTGTGAGCATTATATAGATTTTCTTTTTGGGGGCATTGGTGTTTGTGATTATACGCCGTATATGCATTAATTTCCATACGATACATTGAATCCTATTCCAGTATTTTTTTTCTTTCGATTTTTCACAGTCGTTTTTGTTTTGATATTTTAGCGATTTCTCTTTGACGTCAATTGCTGAATGGATTTTGAGGCTGTATAATTCGTTTGTTATGGGTTTTCGTTTGGGTTTATTGATTGGCAAGAGAGAGAGAGGGGCCAAGGAATGCATTGTTGATGCGATAAAATGAGGTTTATACTGGATAGGTATTTAATCAATAACTATGGGAAATGTTTTAATATTATAAGGTTTTATTTTGGTATATAATTAAGGTGTTAAATAATTTGTATTTTTCATTCTAAAAATTCTTCTTACAAACTTTTTGATTATAAGTCTAAAGAATATGAAAGATTTTTTTAATGTAATTCTTATTTATATCTCTTTATAAAAAAACGTTATCCTAAAGATATTCCTTCATTTAATAGGTATCTTTACCTGCGACTTGACCTTCCTCATATAATTTTTTTTTGACTCACTCTTAATCATAATTCGCACCCTGCCACACATATGGCAGAAATCGAAAAAAAGTCGCATGTGCTCCCTCCAGTTTATCATCACTTTTGGTTACTATATATTTTAGGCCTTCTACATATTTTCTAGGCCTTTTAGCTGTTATCTCTCACTCTGCCTGCCATTGTTCCTGTCTAATTGCTGAGTTAACTTATCTTGACTTGGCCCGTAAATTGTCTGCCCACAGTGAACAATATACCAAATACCAAATACGAAATAAGTACAATGTGTGTGCTATGTGTGCCATTCTGATAAAAAAGAAAAAAATCTAGCCACGATAAGCGTTCTTTGATAGCAACCGAGTTATTATGACTAAGTGATACGTTTCACTGCCTGATAAACAATATTATTTCTGTCTCTTTCTAGGGCACTTTTTGGGATTTTTGTTATTGTTGTGTATTTAATTCACCACAGGTGTTGAGTGGGCCGAATGTGAGCCGATTGTCGTTGAGAGCTTAAGTTTTATCTTATCTGGGCTGTGGGGACCACAACAAAAGCATTCCAAATTGAACCATTTTTCTCCCCTTTGCTATCTGAAACTACTTATTTACTCCCACTACTGGGAAACATGTGCACATTTTGATAGATTACGACGTTAACGCGTTCGTTTTTTTGTCGTGACTTACATAAAAAAATACAGTGCATACAGTACGTTGGATAAGGGAATTGTTTAAGAAAGTTATAATACAAAATATAAATGGTTTATAGAGGCAAGTTAGTGATGAAAAGTGATCTACAATCTTACAAAAAGTCAGAGCGATCTCCTCTTCCTTTTTACTTTAAAATTCCCAAGTGCGAATTCAGCGACAAATTCCTTTAGCTTCTTCGCTTTTACCTACAACTTTTCTCAAGATTCTGCGTGTCCGACCGAAAACTATCAACCAGCTATGTATATAAGTAAATAAAAACTATAATTGTACAAACGAAAGATTTTAGAAAAAATTGTAACAGATTTTCTAAGTTCTATAGAAAATATCTAACCTATTTTTAATTCTAACTAAAGTCTTCCCACTGTACTAACCCACCCACATTGCCTTAAATGACTGAAACGTACTTTATATTAGAGCTCGTAAAAGCCTACGTGTATATTTTTGGTCTGCATATACATATGTACATTATAGTTGATGAATAAATGCGTTTCCCCTGCGGCGATTAGATAAGGCAAAAGGCTGATAAGAAAAATTGGACATGTGAGTAACGTTGCCTCATACGAAAGTCCAGAAAAAATAACGGGGGGAAATAGGGGAAAGCACTGCAGAATGTTTGCAAAGGCAAATATTTAAATGCTGCGCAATGGAAAAAAAGAAACAAGAAAATTAAGAATCTTTTACAAAATAAATACAAAAAACTCCTTCCAAGTTAGTCAGAGTGAAGTAATAATATTATATCACAACCACTCGTTAAGTTTGTCTCGCAAATTTTGTAGTTTATTGGCTGTTGGTGTTCAGCTATTGATAAGCTCTGGAGGAAACTTTGTCAAGGTTGTACGGTGACCTTCAATCGTGGACTGATTAGTAAAATAAAATTAACCGAGTTTAGGAATGCCATATACTTTCAAATTAGAATTTATTTAAAAGTATAAATAAAACAAAAGGCTTGGAAATTAAAAGGTGAAAATGAAAGGTGAATTGGAACTAAGCTACTCTTTATTTGTAATTATTTTTTGTAACCCTTTATTTTGGTTTTAAAATGAAGTATCTTCTAGTCGAAGTATCTTCTAGTCGAAGTATCTTCTAGTTCCAAGTGAAAGCAAACTTAACCCCTGAGATACTCTTTGGTCATATTCTTCTGGTGATTGTCTCAATTAATCTTTTAAGCTTTGGGGGATTTTTACATTTAGTTTTTTTTTCTGTTTCTTTTGCTTCTTTGTCCATTCTATTTCGGGTTCTGTCTTAGTTTATTTGTTTATTTTTATTTATCTCTCTTTTTTTTGGGGTTCTGAGTCGTGCCTAGCACCGGATTTTGTATTGTTAATTTGCTGCCCAGCGAAATTATAAATGTAAATAAATAATTTCACAAATTTGAATATAATTTGCCATTAAATATGGCAAATAAATCAACTTTAGAGCTTTAATTAGTTAAAGGGAAATATAATACAATACAAGAGCTAAAAGAACATTTTTTTCTTAGCAGAATTTTCCTTTTTGGCGCTTTTCCTTTTCTGGACTTTGGCTGCTTGCTGCTCATAAAAGGCTCAATCAGCATGGCAAACAGCCCATATATACAAATCATAATGGCCATATATAAATATATATATATAAACTATATAAGCCTCTGTCTCTCTGTTGGCGATGAACAAACACATGACAAAGCAAATGCTGAACGCTTTTGAGCCGAGTTCTTTGGTTATGCTAACCATACAAAGCCATGCATATATATATTCCCATATATATATATATTTCTACAGATTTATATATATATATATATATTTGTATATATATATTTGGAGGAGCCACAAAAGACCAAGGCAAACACACAAGCGGAAAGAATGACAGAAGAACAGACAGAGGAAATCTCCATATAAACAGCAGACCCCCACAGTATATACCATATATTGTATGTATATATCTCCAGCCAGCTCTGTGCCTACAATAACAACAATAACAAATGTACCTGTTGTGCGTTGAGAAAAAGCAAAAGAAACACACAGACAGAAAAAAAAAAGAAATATAAAGAAACGACGGAGCAGCGAGCTAAAATGTTATTCAAGTTACCTTTGAGTCTCGAAACCGGTTGACGGCTCACTCGTAGCAGCACGTAGGTGCTGCCAACTCACTGTGCGATGAACAAGAAAAATAAAAGAGAAAAAATAATAATACTGCAGAAAAAAAATATAATAAAAAAAATTAAAACAAAATGCGTTTATATGTCTGGCCGAAAGGTGATGGGTTCAGGTTAATTAAAAAAAAGGCATATTAGACGTGCAAAAAAATTAGAATAAAATATTATAAATTTAGGAAATGTTTGGAGGGCTATGATTAAAGGTTTTACTTAGTTTTCAGGGTTTGTTTTAATACAAAATGAGCTAGAAATGAGTCAGATTTTTATATAAACACAAAATAATTAGTTGAGAAAACCAAAACAAAATATATTAGGCACTATTAATTATATATTTATCTAAGAATTATTGTGGGGGCGTGTTTGTCATTAAAAAACTAAATTTTAAGCTATTAAAAACTGCACCTTTAGAGACAATTGTGTATAAAATAACAATTATATTTCAATTATAAAGTATACATATTTAATAGTGCGTTATTTGGCCTTTTTAATTACAGGAAATTATTCTGAAATGATTATAAATTATTTCTAATATTACAACATGCTAAAATTGTGTGACTATCGTAATTCATTTTACGTTTTTGTACTTGCACTTTTTAATAAATAAATAATTTTTAAATAAATAAATATATTTCAATAGTGCCAGCTTCCCGAATTTATGTCATTTAAAATAAATGATCTTAAAAGGGTTGAAAAATAATATTGTAAAAAGAAATTTAAATAGATAAAAAACCTAGCTTCTGTATCTAGTAAGATCTTCCCCTTCTTAGATCTTCCCTCAAAAACTACATAGAAAACCCTTTAATCTCAACCTATTCTACATTTATGGTTATAGTTTTCATTAAACCTTAAACTTCTTTTTCCCATGATCCTCCTCATTAGTTGCACTTTGAAAAAACTAGATCTTTCAAGATGCACAAACCCCAAAAAAAATTTACATTTAAACTCGATTACTGGTTCTCCACTTAAACTATAAACACTTTAGTCTTTGGTCTCCGGAAAAAAAGAGGTATCAACTGAGTTATGTTTTTGTTTTCGCCTTGCCAGAGCGTAGCTCTTCTCGTCTGGCGATGTAAACCAGTTTAAAGCTTAAGTGGCGACATTTTATGTTGTTTGTGTATCTCAGGCACACACACACGTACGCACTATATATGAGCCATAAGTCATTAAAGTGTGTTTTTCATGATCTTCTGGCTTAAGGAATTGTTTTCGGCATAGACTCTTTTAGTGGTTATTGTTGTTTACTGAAGGAGGTACGCTTATGTCTGTTCGTTCGTCTCCAAGAAAAAAATCGCGTAACCTTGAAATTGTTTATGATTTTTGGGCCACTCGAAAATAAAGAGGAAAAGAAGAGAAGAGGAGTCTACATTTCCTTATCCCTGCAGACGACGACGACTTATCTTGATGGGTTTCTCTTGGTTTTATTTTTTTAATTTTTTGTTCCAAGGCTTTTCTACCTACCTTTCGAGTGGCCAGGCTGCTGCATAATTTATGCCTTTTTCCCCTCCTGTCTGATCCACTTAGTTGCTGATCATTGAGAGGATGTGCTGCTGGGGCCCGACCCTTTTATGGCAGATAGCCACTTGAAATGAGCCAAAAACACTTAAGAATTCCCTTCCTCTCATCAAAAATTAATTGTCTGGCTCAAGTTTTTCAAGTTTAAATGGCATATTACTTTCATTTTATTTAATTTTATGGGTTTGGGGAGGTTTTTAAATAAAATGTAGATATTTTACGTTTTTTTTATTCGAGGGGGAATATTTATATTTAAAGATTTTATTTATTTTAAGATGAAAAACACTTGATCATTTCCTACATTTCAACAAAAATTATTTGTCTGGCTATGAGTTAACTTTTTTGTTTAATAAAATTTAAAGTTAAAATTTAAAATTTGATTTTTATGGATTTGAGGAATTATTTAAATAAAATTGTAATATTTGAAGATTTTTTTGAGGGAAATATGTATATTTCAAAATGATTTTATTTATTTAAGTTGATGTTTTCTTCTAAATAAACTCTATAAAATATTTGTAATACTAAATCTTTGTCTCTGCAAAACCTTCTTGATAATTAAAATGGCTTAATTAATTTCTTCTCCTTCGAGATCTTCATTTTCAACTCATAAAAATTTACCCTTCACATATTTTTCCTTAATCAAACTTAATTGCTCAACAGAGGTTGAGAAAAGATAGGGACAAAAATAAGGATGTTTTTTGTGGGATTTCTTTGGGAGATGCGCTCCACTGCACTGAGAATGGTATTCATGATATTCCACTGGCATTTGCATAACCGGATCTCTCGTAGACACACGAGATCCAGATCCCGAGATCCAGAAACAGAAACATAAACACAGACGGGGGCTGGATGGAGTGGGTTGCCATTAAGCATTGTCCCACTCTTTGGACAGAATTCGGATCGCGTGTTCTTGGTCTGTCATTTCTTGAGCTGGCCACCTGCTGCACTGATTGCATTTTCAAGGAGTTGGAACCGGTTACTACTCCAACGAGTAATACTGGCCACAACTGGTGACTTATTCAATTTATTTATTCTCTCTCTGTCTCTCTCTCTTTTGGACAAAAAAAGAGGAAAAATTAAGCAAAAGGTTGAGAAGTGTGTGTTGTTTTGTGTGTGCTTCCTTCATTCATTTCATTTCGCTTCTCACATAAATCTTTGCCGGGCCAAATCATTTGCCAATTCCTGTCTTGGCCAACTGTTTTACAGCAGGTTTTCTTCTGTTTTCCCCCCTTTGGCCTGATGATGGATGCTGAGGTGGCCGCTGATGAGGTCATTTTCGTTGGCAGGACCTTTTCGTTGCGTGGCTGGAAATTGATGGTTCAATTTTAGGTTGAATGGAGTAAGTGTTTTTCTGTGGAAAACATTTATTTTCTTCAGAGGTTCAACTTGGACTTTATGTAGAATTCAGTTTCGTTAGGTTTTATGGTAAAGTATTTGCTTTAATTTTTGTAATGATATCTTGGAAAAAATATGTAATATTTATTTATGTATATTTATTTATTATTATGTATATTTACCCCAAATTTTAGGACGAATCTGCCATGGTTTTTGTGAAAATCGCCCTTAAATTAAAAAAGAAACTAAACAAAGAAAAGACTACCTAATTTTAGAAAAATTAACTCGAAAATTTGGGTGGCTTGCCTTGATTTTATAGTGCCTTGCTTTAAATCCATGAAAACATATTCTTAATTGTAAATTAGGTTATTTTTTAGGTTCAATCTTTCTTAAATATAAAAATTTATTTTTATGAGTGGACCATTGTCAGGTTCATTGACTTTCGTTGATCACTGTGATCCCAGGGAATGACGTCCCGACGACAAACCCTATGCAATTTTGGATGAATTGAAATTGCAGTTACAGCAAATCGTCGCAGTAATTGCCACCTTGTATCTGCATTCAGATTCAGATCTGCATCTGTATCTGAGCGGTGGCTTTCTCCCAAGCGTATATGTAGTGGTATGTGGGATGCGGCTGCCACCACGCCCCTTTTTTTTCAGTATCGCCTCGATAGACAAGCGTGCCACCAAAATGTGGCGGCGATGGCGGGTGCAACGCACTCCGATGTGTTGCAAATATTATTTGCACACTAATAACAATCACAGAGCAATAATCATCATTGTGGCATTAAAAACAAATTGTTATGACGGCGATGATGATGATGATAATGTTGCCTCTTAATGCACAGAGTTTTGAGCATTGAACTAATTGTTCGCTCAACCAAAATTTCAATAACAATCAAATGGGGAAAAAAAGAAACAAAAAAGCAGAAGACTGGCTTTGATCGAAAGATAAAAACCGCGGCAAAAGCTTGGCCAGTTCTGTTAGATTTTATAGAGACTGATATTAGAAACTTTAATTAATTTTTATTAATTTGTTACTAGAAAAGCTGTCGATGTTTTATGGTTATTACCACCATTAAAAGAAGCTATGAGCTTGTTAGGAATTATTTTTTCTCTGATTAATGACGTTCACTTATAAACGTTTTAAATGTAATTGAGTTTAAAGCAGAGGGGTGGGTTTTTAATTAAGAAAAGGAAACTAGTTCTTAAATGGATTTTAAATTGAAGCAATTTCAAGGCAATTATTAAAGTTAAATGTATTTAAATTGAAGTTTTATATTATTCAAGATTTGTTTTGATTAGTTGTATGATTTTTCTAATGCAAATCATGTTTTACTAATTATTAGAATAATTTCTTTAAACTATTTCCTAATTTCTTTATGGAAAATCGAACAAAAAAATAATTCTTCAATCAAGTTTTACTTATTTTTCCTCCTTCCAGTTTATTAACTATCAATAAAAGAACCCTTTTGCTATAGTTTTTATATGCAAATTAAGAAAAGCCCTTACTTTTAGCTGGAAAGACAATGTAAATTGCTTTCTGAAGTGTCTCTTAGTCCCCACGCATTCTCTATCCTTTTTTTCCCCTCTTCTCCAAGGCAATTTCCATAATTAAATGCATTTCTGAGCCCATCTAGCCGTAACCACCTCGTCTTATTTTTCCCTTGCTGATTTTCCTGCTCCTCTTTTCCAATTTTATCTATGAAACTAATCTGTGCAACATTTTTATGTTAATTTCTAAAGGGGAACCTAGGTCCCTTTGAAAAATTCCTGCAAGATTTTCTTTCTATATATAAATATCTGAACAAAGAAGGCAATAATTGAGGAAGTCATCGAATGGAAGGGAAGTGGCTTGGAAAATTGGTTTATCAATCAATTATAAGTTTCAACATAATACAAAAAATGAAAAATCATTTATTGTTTGTCAGCTGCTGCCTGCTGTTTGTTTGATGGTATTTAAGTTTATTCTTTTTGTTGATTTTTTTTGGGGGCGTTGTCTTTTATTATTAGTTTTTTTTTGTCGTAACGGAAAGCTTTGACAACAAAGGAGGAACAACAATAACTAGTAGGTAAACAACAAAGTCAACAGCAAATCAAATGTGGAATGCATAATTAAACATGATTGCATTTGGTGGGTCTCGTTTTGTTGTGGCGGCAACGGCAGCAGCTGAAAATTGCTGCAAACAAGAACAGCAGCAGCAGCAACTGCAACGAAAAATTGCAGCCACGAAAAGCTGTTGCCGGCTTCTTTTTAGTTTTTTATTTTGTTCAGTTTGTGAGGCCAACAAACCCAAACTAGAACGTGGGTGTTGGAATTGAACACTAAACCCAATTTCACCAATACACTGCACACACATACATATTTCTAGAAAAACGAACATGCATGCACAGAAAAAATGGGGGAAAGAGCTAAATAACTATAACAATTACTTGAACCATTTCCTAATTCAATTTAATTTCTTAAAATTATTTTTATTCGTTTTATATACATTTTGTTAGGCCAGTAATAAATAAAAGGAATTAAAAGTAATTATAAAAATTTAATTATTAAAATCTAAATTAATTCCCATTAAAAATTAAAGGCTTTATAAAAATATATAAAATATAATTCTAATTAGAAAGAATTTATAAATAATAACAATTTATAATATAGTCGAATTTATGAGTAATATTTCGCTGTATGCCTTTTCTTCTCGTGCAGTTTAAGGTTGTAGGTTTTAGTTGTGGTTGTTAACTGCACGCGACTTGGCTCACACTTTACAACACACTTTTGTAAAAAACACACACGCGTGCAAATTGCATAAGCAAACACCAAAACCAAAAGATTAACAGATAAACTAAAGTAGTAGCTACTAAAAAAAAAATACAAAACCTAGTTTAAAACTTTTATATGCTTTTTCATAGAACCCTATGAAAACAAAACATTAAACATTGGCATTGGAACTAAAGGAAATTTGTGATTAAAAAAATATAAATAAAAAATATTTTAATGAAATATTAAATTGAAATAAAAAATTAAATTCGGAATTTTATTTATTTATTAATAATTTAATTAATTAATTTAACACATTTTCACTGCAGAATATAAGGTTTTAAGGTTTAATGTAGCTTAAAACAAATGTATTTGCAAAAATGTATACCTTTTCTTAAATTACTCTTGTAAAATATTAAAAAAATAAGTTGTTTCTTTTTTTCTTTCTTAAAAAAAGCTTACAACTGTGTAAACTTGCCGACAGTCTCCGCCAATTGTATGTTAACGTACACAAACGTGCTCCTGTTTTTTTTTTTTTAATTTTTGTTTTTCTGTGGCGGCCTTCTGCGAGTTTCTCTCGTTGTGCCAAAATAAACCGTAATTTTGTCAACGGCAACTGCAATGGCAGCACCAAACGGTAAAGTTGTCGCAAAAAAAAACTAACAAAAAACCAGGCAGAAAAAAAAAACGACAAACGCTTTAGCCAGGCCTTGCAGGTGGGCGTTAGTTGAGCATTTCGTGCCAGGGGCGTAACCATAAAAAAATAAAATCGGGGGAAAAAAAGAGTTCAACGAAACTAAAGAAAATATATGCGCATAGTTGAGAACTTACCTATTTTTTTTTCTGGAACTTTTTATGTGGCTCTGTGAATTGTGAATTGCATGCAAAGGCGGTTAAAAGGAGCAGCGTTGCGGAGTTGGTATAGAAATTGGTAGAAAAAATGCAAATTTAGTTTAGGATAATTTATGCAGAATTTAAAGAGATGTAAGTGGAAATAAAAATATGGTTAAAATAGGAATTAAGGAGACGTAAAAAAAGTAAGAGAATTAACAATTTATATTTTATATATTTTGTAAAAAATTAAGCAAAGAACAATGTATAAGATTCTTCTAAATCGTAATCTTTGCTGTCTTTTTTATATTAATAATAAAAAAATATAAAACCACTTCTTCTTTTATAAAAAATCCATTGTATTCCTTATACCAAAAATCATTTACAAAACTCACAAAAACCAAAAGATACTTTCTTTCATTTGAGAGCAAGTGAAATTTGTAGCTTAACAAAAGGTTAGGTGTCTCTAAAAATGACCACAAAAAATACAAATAAAAGCAAATAATAAAACAAAAAATTGGCAAATAATTTTTGCAAAAACCATTAAAAAGCTTGAGCTGCAAATTCGAAAGAGAGAGACCTTCGAGTTTAAAGTTTGAACTCTCTTGCATCTTTGGGGTTAATTTTTGTTTCTTCGCTGGATTGTTGTTGCTGCTGCCGCTCAACTTCTGTATTTTTTCGTGTCAATGACTTTTTTGCGGGGCTCAAAGTGGAAGTTTCTTTTTCTTAGGTTGTTTTTGGTTTTTGATTTTTATTTTATTTTCTGACTTTTGCTGGGCGGGTGGCCGCCGTCTCCGCTCTCTTTTTCCGTCTGCGTGCACTTAAACATTTGGTTGTTTTTACTTTTTGTTTTTAATATGTTTGTGGTTTATTTGTGGTATATTTCTTTTATGATTTCTTTCCGCTTGTTTGTTCTGCATTTTGGCAAGGCCTGCCTCTCCCCTTACCCCCTTTTTCTCCTGAGCTTCATTTGCATTTTGTCGCCGTGGGTTCTCTGTGTCTGCTGTTTATTTGTTTCTCGACTTCTTTCTTTGTTTGTTTGCTGGCCTGACCGACCAGTTTGTTTGTAAACTGTTATTGTTATAAGGGGAAAGGAGGGGGTCCCCCAAAAGGATGCCGATTGTTGGTTTTGTCAGTTGCCAGTTGAAGAAAAATATATGCTTAACCTGATTTGTGGGTCAACTAGCGGTTCCGTCGCTTCCCCCACTTGACCAATTTTACTAGGTAGAGTTTTTGGTAGAGGGGAAACTGGCAGAAAAATAAGTGCCACAGTTTAAGGAAAATTTGAAAAAACAGGGAAACTATAAAACTGGAAACTGTCTGAGAATAAAAATTAAATTTTTTCATAAATTTAGGAAAAACTAGACAAAATTCACAGCCAAATGCTTTGGTTCACATTTTACTATAGCTTTTCCTAATTGTTTATATTTCATTTTCCATTATTATTGTTTTTTTGTTCCTACATAGACATTTCCCATCTTTTTGCATACCTTGTATTCTGGCTTTCGAATCGCTTAAAATTTTGATTTTCATTTCATAAACAGACAACAACAGCTGACCGCAAAGCTGTTCCCCATTTTTTGTTCACACATTTTTCAGCATTTTTTTTTCCTTTCTCTTGTTTACCACGGTCATAAATTTTCCAATTTGACTTAAATTGGCTATTTTAATGCCGCCTTTTGTTTATCCCCCCCTCAGTGCGTTCTTATGCCATATGCAATCTTTCACAGGCCTCCTTCTACTCAGACGATTGCGTGAAAATGTTTTCTTTTTTAAACAATTATTATATATTTTCTTTTTTTTTCCTTTTGTATATTTTTAGCATTCCTCTGCCCTTGGAATATTTGACACGATTTCTGTTTTCATTCTGTTTATTATTTTTTTTTTTTATACAACAAAAAAATGTTGAAAAGGAATTCTGTAGGTTCCCAGGTTCCACACATGGAAAAGTTTTTATGTTTTATAAGACTCTCTTCTCCCTTCTCTTTCTGGCCACCTCTAGCTGTTTCTTTTGTGTGCGGCGACGGCGGCGGCTGCTCTCCAATGTCAGCCAGAGATCAATAAACTTTTGGCAAATAACAAGAAATGGAAGCGCGAAGAAAAAAATACGAGAAAAGAAAACAAATTAAAGCGCATGAAGAAAAGATTACAGCGAGCGGAGAAATAGCAGCAAAAGTTGCGACAGATAAATAAGGCAGAGATGGGGGGAAATGGGGGGGGAAAAAAAATCCCAACGTCTGGCAAACATATCGCCCCGGCTTTACTTTATTTATATAATAACAGACCATCATGCAGAGTATATATACAATAATATACAATACATCATCTTTCTTCTTCCCTCTTTCCTATATTATATTTCTCTCTCTTGTTATTTTTGGCTTTTGCAAAAAAAAAAAAAAGAAAAATCCGCGTCATCATCATTAAAGTTTCTTCTGTCTGCAAGCAAAACACAAATAAATCTGCCCCAAAATGTACCCAAGGAACTTTCAATCTTTAGTCCAGAGAAAGATGAAAGCCAAAGGAGAAAAATAATGAGGAAAATCCTGCTCTAAACCAAAAATAGAAAATGCCAAATGGCAAACTCATCCATCTATTAAGCCAAATCACGTGATATTATGGTCTATATGTGCTTTGATTTATTTCTTGATGCACTATTATTAACAGGAAGCTGCTGTTTTGATTATTTTGTACATTATCTATAGAAAAATAGAGATGTCAAAGGCATCATTAATCAAGCCTGTTCAATTGCAGATACATTTGCAAAATACTTTTTACAAAAATAATCATTAATCAAACTTTAAAGATGTCGTTTGAAAATGAGTTTTACAAGGTAGAGTTAAGGAGGAAATATAGAAGATTCTTTTTTATAATTTGATTACTGCAAGTTAGGGAATATAATATATTTTGAAGGGATATAATACTATTCGATCTAGCCTAGACAATCTATATCGAAAGTAAAAGTTCTATATGATATATCGTGTATATATTGCGCTCAATATCATTAAGAAAATGTCTTTAATTTTAATATAAATCATTTTTAAATAGCCACAAATTTAATAATAAAATTATTATTTATTCCCTTTTCCAATTTTATTGGACCGATATTTAAATTTTTGGTCGATTTCATGTAATATAGATTTATATCGATACTTCTTTTCTGCTGCTATCCCTAAAACGAATAGAATATTCCATTTATTTTTTTAATCCTTCGAAAAAAGTAAATATTCTATTTCCCTAAATTAATTTAAATAATTTAAAAAACCATAAAATTATTAAAACCCTCTAAATTATTAAAACCCCCAAATGGCCGTGACAAAAGTTCCCACAAAAATCTTAACCCAAAACCTTAATTTACCTCGTAAATTACAAAACGTTTTGCTCAATGATTTTTTTTTTAAGTAGTATATCTGTTTCCGACCTTTTGATGGCGGTTTTCCTTCGACAATTGGTATTTTCACTAATTTGTTTTCTTTTCTTCCCTGTGTGTTTTCCTTTGGCTTTCCCTCTCTTCTTCTCTCTCTTGCTTTTTGTTTTCCTAAAAATAATGACAAGCAAATACATATAATTTATTTTTATCTGTCTGTTTTTGCCATTTTCTTGGCAGCGTATTTAACGCTTTTGAACTTTTGCACTTTGTGTGTAAATAGAGACAAAAGGTGTTCCCGTTTCCGTTAAAGAAAACATATATAGCAATGTATATACCTCCAATAATGTGTTTCTTTCATATGCAAATGTTATTTGCGGATCTTTAGAGAATGTCAAATGTTTGCCATTCATTTTTTCGTATTTAATTCTAATTTGTGTTTCTTTTTTTTTATGTATTTCCAGGTGCGTATCCTTGAAGCGACACTGCCTGCCTCAAGTCCTGGATTATTGAGGCAGCCATTGAGTGACGATGATAGTGATGTAAGTCCCCTTTTTTTGCCGTGTCAACTATATATCTTAAATATAGTATATCTGTTTGGTCGGTCAGTTGGTCAGCAAGGCCCTCTAGAGACTAGCTAATCAAGTTGACCTTTCCGACCGTATTTATAGTGTCTCTTCTTATATTTTATACAATGTGTGGTGTTAGGTATTAGTCAAGCTATGTCTATATAAAATACAATATAAATAATGCCTACGAATTTCTGTGGAAACAAACAAATAAACACACGTGGTAGTAGGCTAGACAACAATGTTATGAAATTATTGCCTGGCACTCGAGATAAATTAAACTCAAATATTGAAATAGTCAATGAGAATATTAATTTGTGTGGGGTTTTCTGGGGGTTCTATATAGTATTTTTTGAGCACAAAATGTTGTCATTGATTGCCGGAAATTGTTTACTAATTATTGTCACGGGTTTGAGTCATATTTTGGGAGGCTTTGAGGAGAAGTTAATTATAGTTTGGGGTAGTTAATAATAATTTAATAAATTGAATGGGGAAATATATGAAAAAAATAGAACGAAGATTAATAGCTTACTAAAAATCCATTTATTAATATTTATATACATCATAAAAAAAATTTAAATTCTACCAAAAAGCTCTCACACTTTAACTAATTTGTATTATTATTATTATTATTTTGATAATTTACCTAAATACTAATAGAAAACCAATAATGAAGATTAATTTCCAACAATTTCTATGCTTAAATCTATCAATAAACCTTGTGTCACTTTATAATAAATTATTTTAAAATTAAAATATGCAGTTTTGGCTTGGAAATTAAATATTTCCAGCTCTGAACATTATCTCACGTGTTAAACATATTAATTTAAATGCAAATTTAGCTATGAATAAATGGTATTAAAATAAGCCATAACTAAACGAATTTAAAAACCATTTCTGTCGCCTTTGTGAGTCGTTTTAAAAATATATGGAATAACCCATAGAAGCAATACCCTTGATAGAGGGTACTTGTGGTCAACTTGATGCAATGTAACAACGAGGTGTGCCCCGTCTCGTCTCTTGCTGGAGAGCTTTGGGCCAATTGCCTCCAATTGAGCTCAATTCCGGGGGCTTTGCTTTGTTCGGGGGCTTCTCTTCTTCACTTCTCGCTGTTGATTGCACTTGACGCGATCAGCTGATGACAGACCTACTCGGAGATGTGTCCATAAAAAGTATATCTGCCGAATAGTGAATAGTAGCTGTGTGGACAGATACAATTTTGAATAACGCACGATGATGGCTGACCCACTTAGGGGTTTTAATAGATTTCCAAAAAACCGGTTCTAACAAGGAAATTAAACACGAAAAATAATAATAATGTTGACCAAACCCCAAAAAAAGAGCAGCCAAAGTGTCAATAAATCTGAGCAAACAATATCGGATTTTGTAGATACATATGTGTGGTCGCAGTTTAAATAAATTTAAAAAAGGGTAAAAAACAAATATTAATAGAGCTGTTTCAAGGTTTCTTTTTTTCTTTCGGAGTCTTCAGGTTGTTGTCATGGCTCGAGGCTAAAAAAAAAACCCAACAAAACAAAACAGGAAAATAACAAAAATAAAATAATAAAGTATGACACAAAAAAAAAAACCGTTTTCAGTTGGGTCAATAGACTTTTTTTGGAGTTTCAACTTGAACCCAAAGCTTTTGATTATGAAAATTTATGCCTAACAGTAAAGTCAAGAGGTTCGAACTCTTCTCTCTCTCTCTTCAATTTATTCATAAATTAATTAAAACAAAGGAAAATAAGCAATCATAGGTATTACCTAATTAATAAATCAATTCCCAAGTTCTCCCTTAAAAAATGCATAAAGACAAAGGCAAAAATGGTTTTACATGCCGTCACAAATGCTCAACAAGATAATCAAACAGAACGTGTAAAAAAAATATTAACTAAAGCTATGGAGATGACAACAATGCTAACAACAATAAAGCAAACAAAGCCAGCTTAAACAAACGACTATACGTGGCAAAAAAAAAAAAATAATAAATAAAACAGAAAACAAAACGTAACATAAGCGGCTTTAGAATTTTGCAAATTTTAATTGCATTTTTTGTGATGTAAGTTGTGCGAGCTAACAATAACTGGTTAGAACTAACCTGAGAATGCAGTAATTATTAAATAATCGTTTATGTAAAACCTCAAAGAAAATTGCTCAAGTTTTGAGGTAATTAAGGTTTAGAAAACGGAAGGAAATAGGGTTTTTAATTAAGTGATGATATCATTAAGGTTGGGTTTTAGGGAAATTAAGTAATTAATAGTTATGAAAATATATAAGGTAAAGTTGTGACAGTTGAAATAAATTTTCTGTTGTTTTTTTGCCACAAAAAATTGAAGAAGAAATTGAGAAATTAAAAGTTTAAGGAAATTTAAAGAATCTGCTGTTTTTAGGCCACAAAAATTTCAAAATAAATTAAAATTATTAGAAAATATAAAGTAAAGTTTAAATAAATAATATGTTTTTTGGTTTTTTGCCACAAAAATTTAAGAAGAATTTCTGTAATTAATAAATATTAGTAGGTTTTCCTAATGTAAGTCTCTAGTTTCTCCTACTTTTATTTCTCTTCCCCCGAAAATTAAATTTTCTCTTCAACAAATAAATTCCCCAATCAAATCTCTAGTTAAACTTGATTCTCAAGAGTTTTTTCTTTTGATTGGTACAAGGATTTTGCTTGCAACTCTAACTAAGCGTAAACTGCCTTTTCAGCTTTGCCAAAAAAGTTTGAATATTCTTTCTTGAGCTTCTTCAAGGGGGTGGACATTAATCATACGCCTCATTGGTCAGCAACGGGATGTAAGCGCACCTGAGCAATTGCCGGCACCTTGTTCTTCCCCATCCCCGGGGGCAAATGTCCGGGGCCAATCAAGGAAGACACAGGTATTGGGGCTCTAATAATGGCACCTCGTCTTCGATTCGAAAGCCTCCACACCCTGCATCCCCTTTTAGAGGATGGAAAGAGGAGCTCCTATGATGGTTGTAAGCCAATTTGCTGGGTCTTGTTGGATTGCCAGGCGATTCTGGCCATAACCCCTTAACCTCTGGGCTTCCTAATCCCTTTTCTGTCAGGCTTTGAGTACAGTGAACACTCGCTGGAAATATTTTAATAAGATATGAGTTTATATTTTGTACTCTAATTATTAAAAAATAGTTTTGACTATAAGCTATTATAGGTAGATATTCCTTTATCCGTTTTAAAATATTTTTCAAGGTTTTCTTTTATTTGAAGCTCTACTGTCCTCCATCCTTTGGCTTCATTGGCCGCAGCTCTTGCTGGTGTGCCAAGCATTTTGACAGCTAACGAAGCAAAGGCGGTTCTTAAGCTCCTTTGGGCCAAGAGCCACGCCCAGCTTATTAGCATGGGGCGTTAGTTACGTGGCACTAGCCCAGGGGCTGGAAGTCTCGGTGTCTCAGTGGAAAGGGTGAACTCACTCCCTCCCGAAGGGGGCTCTTACTCAATCGATGGGCCAAAATAACATCGCGTAGCGAACTCTTTGTGTGTTTGCATTATGAAATTTGTGCCTTGTGTTGCTTTTGTTATTATTATTGCAACGAGAGCCGCAACCATGCTTTGGAAACCCCCTTGAAAGCCTTCTGAAAACCCCCTTTGATTGATAATTAAGCCAGTGAAACAGCAACCCTGCCTCATCATCCTCGTGGTTCATCAAGTGTTGCATCCTCCATTGTTCGTTTAGAATTACGAGTAGAGTACAGCCAGTGCCTCGAATTTCGCGACATGATTAATATCTGTGCATTAATTAGACGCCGGGCAGAAAAGTCGTCGCCGTCTCCCCCATGACTCATCTCTGCGTCTGCCGCTCATTAGTCTTCTGTGTGGAAAATTCACTGTGAAAAGTTGAGGAACGCAAAAAGTTTTTCCCTCTGGCAGCTGCAGTTTTTCGGCTGGAATTAAGAAGATGATGGAAAATCTCTCCCGCGGAAGGGAAATGGATTGGAGTGCCATATGTTTTTATTACACCAAGCGTAATTAAAGTGCAAGTCTCTTTATTTTCGGGGTGTCGGTAAGGGTGCTGGGGTGGATATCCTTTTAATTTGTAAAATAATTACTCAAGATTTTCGGAAAACGAGAAGCAAAGAAGCTGGTAAACTTTTATGGGGGCTGGGCTCCTCCTGCTACAACAGTATGGCCTTTAATTAGTTTACTTTTCCAAACAGTCTCAAGTATTTCGACTTTGATTAGTGACACAAACTTTTGTATTTCGATAAATGGCTTTGTTTCTTAGGCATCAGTTTCTTGTTTTGTAGATGACTGCGATTTTTATTAAGTTAAAGAAAGGGAGATATCGTAAAAACCAAGTAGAAAAATCCGTCTTTTTCTTTATCCTGAATATTCCATTGAAATTATATTTTAAAGTATATTACTAGTATGTTTTGTGCCCAGAAAATAATCAACTAAATAGTTTATATAACTATAATAATGCCTCTTAATGACTTATATGCTAGAGATGGCAGATAATATCGATACGATTAACATAAAAAAACTTAAAGCAGCTAAATACCATTTTAGATATTTTTCAATAATATGCATAATTTTTATATTTTTCTGTAATATTAGCATTCGTAATTGTAATATTCATATTTTAATAATATTGAGAGTTTTCAATAACATTGATATTTATCGATAATATTGACATTTTTCGGTTATTATTAAAATTTCAATCAAATTATTGATATTTTCCGATAATATAAATATTTTCGGATAATATGGGTATTTTTCTATACTATAGATATTTATAGTTAGTATAGGTATTACTGATTTATAAATAAAATTGATGTTTTTCGATAATACTGATAAAAAAATGTTTACATCTTCCGATAATATTGGTAATTATAATTTATTGACTTCTATTTGTAAAACTTGATACTTTTCGATATATCAAATTCCAAGATATCACATATGATATTTTCGATATAATATTAAGAGCAATATTTTTATCGATTTATCGATACAAACCCCAATATCTTCCTTAATGACATTGAACTTAATACCAGTATCACTTTAGTCATATAAATTAATTAATTTCTTTGATGATTTCAAGATTTCCCATCGATTTAGCTTCCGCCCCCTCC
>VNKB01004122.1:0-13362 GCA_008042735.1 Drosophila leontia
AATTCGAATGAAAAAATACCAAACAAAAAAACAAGAGGGAAAAATTCACTCAATATTGCTAGCAGTTCAAGTCCCGACGCCGTCAGACAAAAGCCAAAACACAGAAGGCCAAGAACAAGCACACACACACAAGTAAACATATTTCAGTTTGCACACAGAGTCGAAATAATTGAAAACAGAGTCAAGAGTTAAAATATTTTTATAAGAAACTACTAAAAAATAATAATAATAAAAATATATACAATATATATATAATAAAAATAAATATAAATATATATACATATGTATATATGTAATATATATACCCTTGCAGTGCATTAAAAAATTTCAGTAAAAATCTTTCAACACAATAAAGGAGTCACTTCCGCCCCTATAAATCATATATATTCTTCAGCATTAACAGGCGAGTCAATCTAGCCCTGTTTGGCTGAAAAAAAATTTTCATAATTTTCTTTCAAAATTTTAAGAAATTGACAAAAAATTTAATTTCTAAAAATTTTTGATTAAGTATGCCGATTTTTTGAAGCGAATAAAAACTAATATAGAACCGCTTTTTCGAACTAAATTAAATACATTTTTGGCTTAGTTATGCATTTAAAAAATTTTTTAACTTTGATTTGTTCAAAAAAAAAAAAAAATATTAAATATTAAATATTATTAAGCCTTTTTTAAAACTGTATTGTTAAAATTTCCTATAATCTATGTGTTAAATTAAGTATGCACACTTGTTAGCCTATATTTTTAAGACCCACTGTTTGAAACTGTGAGGGTTTTCACAGTTTTCATCGCTTTGGCAGCTCTCGAGGGATATATGGCAGGAAGCGAAAGTTGAGCAAATGTTTTGACTTGCGGCTAAAGTTAAAGGGGATGAGAGTTGGTTTTCTTTTTTACTATTATGGAGATTACAGGGTAGCACAAACTTAAGCTTGTAAGCCATTTTTATTTACTTTAATTAGATTTTAAAATATTTCCAAATTTTTTTATATTATATATTTTGATAACTGATTTTTAAAATATTTTACATTAATTATAATTATTTTAATAAAATTTATATTTATATTATATTTATATTATATTTAAATTTATATTTTTATATTTATTTAATTTGATATATTTTCCCATCTATAAACTTTAACTGATTTCCTGTAGTTTAATTTTATCTTTGGCTCATTTTAAATGTCTGTTCGTGGCAAGACAATTTCTTTCGGGATCACCGTTCACAGAAGAGGCCAAAAAACAGAGCGGGGAGGGGTCAATTGTGGGCGGCGGAAAGTGTTTCCATGTGTGCTTGTCAGCCAGTCACTCGACCAGTCAATTAGCAGCGGACGCTTTTCAATTACAGGCCTGGCGAAAAGCCCGAAGCTGGCCGAGAGAGCGACTGGGTAATAGAGTTGTTGGCCAAATCCAAATTTACATTTGTCACCAGCAATGTGGGCCACAGAATATGGGCCAGAGGACGTTAAGTAATCGGAGGCAGATGTCCCTCCCTCAGCCAATGTGGCAAGTGGCAGTTTATTTCTGGTGTTTATTGGTATAACTTTTCACCAAGTGTTGGTTGACTTTTTAAGGAATATTATTTATTGTTATTATTTAAGGCTACTACTGCAAATTATCCTTAAATTAATATTTAATTAATTAACTTGATTTAGCAAATTTCCTTAAGCTACTTCTAAAATCTTGTAGTTAGTTGCCAACATTTAATTTATTTGAAATATGATTAACATCAGTAAGTTAGTTTTAAACAATTCGAAATTTCAGCTATCTCTGGCAAGTTCTCTAAAATTGGTATAAGACTGTTTAAAAGTTCCTAAAATTGGAAGATAAATATATATAAAAAATAATTATATATAAATGATAAATACCACAATTTAATTTTCCTCTTTTGGAATATTAAGGGCATAACCCAAATTTGAAATTAATTTGCCATTTTCTTTCAAATGTTCCAGTGAAGACACAATGAGGTTATCCAAATTAGGAACTGGAATAAGGTTTCGCATACTGAATTTTACGTCAGCCTTGACCTCCTCAGCGGTTGCGAAAGGGATATCCTCCAAGGTTGTTAAGTATTTTACCGCTTTGTGAACATGACGGTTTACCTTAGCCGGAATTTTGATTAGCGCTTGAGGTTCATTTATCTTGGGGGTATCCATCTTGAGTTTATATTAAGAAATTACAAAAATATACTTTTTCTTTTCAGAAATTTAGGAGTTTAGCTCTACGTTTGATGCTTGTCTTGGAATGTTTAGGTTGTGACTGACCGACACTAGATTCATGGATGAGATGTTACATTTATTGACCTTGTCATGGCCTACTTGATTTTAATTTCGTTTGTGTTTTTAACCTTGGTATTGTTCTCTTTAATTCCTGAAACCTGCCTCCCCGTTTTTACTTTCTCACCTTTGCTTTCCTTTATTTATTTATTTATTTTTTTTAAATTTTGCTTTGCTTTTTTGGGCCTTAATGACCATGGCAATTTTCTCATTAACCCATTACGATGCGTACGTCATTTTAAATTGGGTTTTATTTTTAAATTCTTTTGGGGTAATTCAATTATAAGCGGGGTAAATCCCTTAATCATATGAATATTCATTATAACTGACCAAGCGCACAAACAACGCGTCGGCTGCACAGCTCTAAAGGGTCTCTCTCTTTGTGTCAGTGTGTGTGTGGGTGGGGAGGGTGAAAATTGGGTGGCAGGAGAGCTACCGGGGCTGTGCATCGATGCAGATTCATTTACCGCACAACTTCCGCCGCAATGGCGGCGTTTCATCGGCAAAAAGACGGAAGTCCACATTTCTGAAAGCTTATGCATGGGTATGCGAGTGCAAGAGTTGGGCGTAATATTATCGAAATATCCCAAAATATCGATAGGCATCGAAATAAATAGGGTTACAACGAAATCGAGCGAAATATATATATACTTATATATATAATATAATTATAAATAAATATAAAGAAATATTAAAATATATCGATACAAAACCAAATATATCGCCTAGATAAAAATAAACATTTTTTAACAGATACAGTTTTAAGTAAGTTTTTTGAAATACATTCACCTAAATGGCATTTTATCAAAATAAATATATCGGAATAAAGCCAAATTTATCAATAAAAATATTCAATTATATAATAATAATATGTGCTATATTTTTTTAAAGCAAATTAAAGAAATTTTGAATACCATAAAAAAATAATAATATACAACGTAAAAAAAAATCTTCCATAAACAAGATTTTTTTCTTTGCTTTTGTATATCGATAAATTCGTTCCGATATGCATACATATCATACATACACACATGTATGTATATATATAGATGTGTGAAGAGGACATCTCCTATTTTTGGCATTTTCTGCTGGTGTCAGTTGCCACGAAGACACACTTCATTTTTCGATGGAATACGCCTCCTTCTTGGTCTGCAAATTAATTGAAAATCATCCTACGTGCAGCTGTGTGTGTGTGAGTGCTGTGTGTGTCTGTGTCCGTGCAAGAACGAATGCACACGTAGGCCACATTAATGCATGTTTTACAATCGCACACGCCTCTCACAATTTCTTACGGCCAACTTTTGGGGACAACTGTACTTAATGACACTGGCCATAATGCATTTAAAGCGCTTCGCATTCGCATTGGCAATGGCATTCCCATTCCCATTTTCATTTTCATTCCCATTCACATCCACATTCTCATACGCAATTTTATTGCCAACCAAATGGCCAGGATAATGTCATATATGTCTGTGGATATATATCCGCTTTGTCAGCTTCCTTAACATTATACCAGGATGTCGTCAGCATTGAGATACTGAATAACCAAAGATATTTTAAAGGGAAACCTCTGCAGGTGAAGCTAATTGTGGTCTTTAAGGATTTTCAAAGGGAAACAAAACCTTAATTAGCAACTTAAATCTTTAAGAAAATGTGTGGTAAATTCTTTAAATTTTGTATAAAATTTATTAATGATTTGTTTTATCTTTAAAATTCTTTTAACCTTAAATATAAACTTAAATCTTTAGAGAAATTTGTGGTAACAAGACTAACCACTTCACCTTGGAACCAAAAAGCTTGTTAAGAGACTCGAAATATTTGAAAACTTTTCTGGTATTTTGCAATTTAATTCGGCATTTAAATGTCAATGGGAGTCCTGTTTACTACTTTCGCTACTGTACCAGGATTTGGGCAATGTTATTGCTTTCTTGTTTTCTCTTTAAAATTTTTTTTGCCAGATCGTTTGCATAGGCAATAAAAAAAAAGTTTCCCCTAGCTTCAAGCGCACGTGTTCTGTTTCTGGACAAAAAAACAAGTTCACAGGCCATTGATGCAGGTAAGAGGAGGAGAAGAGAGGAGAAAGGGGGTGAATGGAGGAGAAAGGAGGTGAAAGGCGAGGCAAGGACACTGCCGTAGGAGCCTGCAATTGAATTTAAATGAAAAATCCATTTAATTGCTTTAATTAATGGTGGCATGACCCACCCCCTCCCCCTTACCCCTCACTCTTTGCTGGAAAATTGCTACGGTTTAAAGATCTTTCTTTGGGAAACCAATGAATTTTAATTGAAAATCAAACAGATGGAAGAGAGAGTGGGCTTTTGTGCTATATTAAAGATTTTTGGTCAGTGTAAATAACTAGTTTTTTAAGCCCAAGGCTCAACCCTTTCATCAAATATGCCCAAAAGCAATAACACAAAATTAATTTCAGTTATTAAGTCATAAGCGTTTTGGGGTCAGGGTTCGATCATAGTTGGAATCATGAATCAACAATTCGATTCAATACGATTCAAGCCATGACTTGAGCAATTATCGGGGGAGAAAAGGGCAGTGGCAGTGAGCCACTTAATGGGGATTGGGGTTGCCATTACTTATTGATGGCTCTAAATGCTGACGGTAACTACATTGGGCAATCGCTTCATTACACCTCAAATCACACACACACACACATATGTACACACTGGCACACCTGATTCTGTGAAAGTCATTTTCCTTGTCAATTGGCCAAGCCCTTCAATAATTCAGTGCTTCGTCCTGCTCTTCCTTGGGGGCTCTCTCTCTCTCTCTCACTCTCTTTTTCTTGGTAAATCTTTGCTTAACCCGCCAGCTTGAACTTGTTGACCTTCTCCTTGCCCCTGCTACTTTATCCTGCCACACTCTTTCTCGCTTTCTTTATTTATTTATCCTCTCCATCTTCTTTTTTTTTCATGTTCGCCTCAACACCTCAAGTCAAGTGAAATCAACTGTCATGCAGTTTTAAACAGTTTACGGGGCGTATGAGGGATATTTGCTGAGGCCCTCGCCAGTTTATTTCAACCCCACACACATATATTTTCCCTGGAATTTTCCCCTGACATTTTCGCCCCCCTGGCATTTTCCGTTTACTGGGTAGAATATATGAGAATCAGCTCAACGCTTCCGCGATTGATTTCATGCGAGTGTAGGTCGTCGCATTGCCAGCGGTTAGAGGGGTCACAGGATGCAAAGGGGAGGTGGGGTGGTTTTCCTCTGAAGGGGTGGGGGATGGTGGTTGGTGGTGTAGCGCGCAGCGAGACAGGAAATTTAATTACAAGACAAAATGTCGACGATATCACACAATATAAATACGAAAGGCAAGCAGACGGCACAGTACATTGAGCACTGAGCAGGTGCACTGCAAGAAAATAGCCTACATAACTTCAATTTGGGCAAAATGTTTTTTTTACGTTAAATAAAAGAAAATTATTCACTTTTTAAAAAATATATAAACTAAATAATAAGAAATAAAATAAATGAAAAATAAAATATATCATAAAAATTCTTAAATTAAGAATTTATGTTATAATAATTAATAATTAAAAAAAATATATATATAATCTAAAATTTATTTATGTAATTCAAATGAATGTAATTTTAAATTAATATAAAATATTTCTGAAATAAATAAAATAATTTATATTAAAATATTAGACAATTAAATTTGTATTTTATTTAAAAAAAATAATACAAATTTACATGAGCATAAAATTATTATTTAAATTATTATTTATAGTATTTTACGATACTTTTGCAAATTTTTTCAAAATGATTTAAATTTAAAAAATATTTTCAAAAGCCTTTAAATGTAATACTATTATTTAAACTATAATTATTAGAATTTTAAGATTTTTCTTAAAAAGATTTCAATTTAAATTATTATTCTACAAAAGCCTTTTAAGTTAAATATTATTATTTAAACTATTATTCATAGTTTCTAGCTCCAAGACACATATAAAATAAATACTCTATATTTTATACAACCCATTTTCTCTCTCTGTAAGACACTGTTTGCCGTGGTAGGTGATATGCATATATATACATATATACAATAATATGACAGTTTGTTGGCTGTTGCAGTTTTCCTTGGGGCTTTTCGCAATATTGGCAACAAACTTTGGCGCGATTAATACACACATACACATACACACACATACGCACACGATTTCCATTGCCATTTCCCAATTCTACCTCATACCTCCACCTCGCTTCCCCAGGGGGTAATGGCGGAATGAATGATTTTCCCGAGCTTGTTAGCCTCGACTTAAACCATGGCCTCAGTTTCCGTTGCCGTGCCCATTGCTGTTTCCGTTTCCGCTTTTCCCCTAACGATAGATTGGAATATACCATATATTCCTATATGCGAATATTGGAATATTCAATGTTTCATATGCTAAACTCGCTCAGTAAATTGCGTTTAAATTGCAAATTGGTAAATGGTGTTGCCAGTATTTTGACAATACTGAAATTCAAACTGGCAGAGCAGCAAAGATAACAACAGAGATAGAGACAGACAGACAAAGAGAAAGAGAGAGAGGGAGGTAGTAGGGCAAAGGAAATTGGCGAAAACTTATAGTCACAATGTTCCAGTTTCAACCCACTACCCCCTCTCTACCCCTTTATCCTGTGCCATGCCAATTTCTGGTCTCGTTCTCATATTTGTAAATATTTGCATTTTTACACTTGTCGCCCACTCGAGCGTGTGCAATCGAATTGCATTCCCACACAAACACACACATCACAGATACACACACAAACAGAGAAAGAGAAGGAGATAGACATGCATACAGATCACAGATACTGGACTGCCACTTGTCTGTGGATTGTTTTGGATTTTTTTTTCTCTGGTCTGGGGGAGAAATAACCTTTCGATATATATCGAAAATATTGCTTGAATAAAAAGCATATATATTTATCGATAAAAATTGAGTATGGCGAACTAAAAGTATCGTTTAAAATAAATAATTTCTATTATATAGTAAATCAAACTCATTATCAACATATCGATATTTTATCGATAAGACAAAATATATATTTTTTAATATTATTGTGATCCTAAAATATATATAATATATATAGAATGAGTATCTCGAAATATGTCGATACCAACAAATATTTTAAAAACTTTTATAAAAATATTGAAATATTTTTAAAAAATGTTGTAAAATTTGTTATCCTGCCGATATTTCATATTTTAGTTTCTTTTTGCCACACCTAGTCGCAATGTGTGTGTAATGGCCTGCGAACAAGATATCTTTTCGCTTTTCTGGCCCCACAATTTCCCACAATTTTTCAAGCACCCTCCTCTCCCGCCCTCCTCCCACACAAAGCTCCCCCGGGGAAAGGGCGGCAAAGGTTTGACCAACATTTAAATGAGCGCTTAAGCGGGTACGAAACTGTGGGGTGGGGAAACCCCCATAGGTTCCATTTCAGATTGCTTTTGGTCTGCTCCAAAAGTGCGTAAACTAAATATGCCAAAATGTGGGTGGCCGCGCGCTTGTGGGAAATACTTAAAAGCGGTGCATAAAATGCAACATTTTATCAAACCAAAAAAAAAAAAAAAGGAAAATTCTTCGGCACACCATTGTCCGACAATTAATTTGTAATTTCATTTTATTCGAATGGTTTTTTGTGCCATTTGCCATTTCGCAAATTTTAATCAATTTTAGACTGGTTTTGCCTGGAGGTGCCATGAATTTTCATTTGGTCAAATATTTGCATTTCGCTTTAATTAGTTGCAATATAATGTTGGCAAATATTTAAAGCCCTTTTGTTTCGGGGCGTGTTTCATAGGATTATAATAATTCACAAGGCTTGTGTTTGTTCAGTTTTGTGCTAATGAAGCAGTTTTTCGGGTTAAAAAAATATCGTTTTAGGGGAGGGAGAAAATCAAATAGTTATTTTTGAGAAAATTTATATTTTCTTAAATCAAACAGAAAGGAAATTTTAAAAAAGTATGTGCAACACGGGGCGGATGAGTAATATTTTATGAAATGTTTGTATGTATATTACTCATACGTCATGTGTGACGTTCAAGCTTAAATTTAACCGAGCTTATAATGTTAAAAAAACGTAAATTATCTAAATTTATAATATTTAAATTATTTTTTATAATATTTTAATTATTTTATATATTTTAATCCAATTTAATACACATTAAAAATTACTCATACGCCATGTGTCCACTTGACAAATTATTTAATAAAAAACTATATCATAGAAAACGTTTTAGCTATATTTTCCTCTACATTTACCATTTGCTCTTCATAAGAAAAAGAAAAGTACCATTCTGAGCAGCATTTGCATCTAATATCCTCAGCGATTTTATTGGGCATATTAAGGACCACATGTTGAATATTTACTGGAGAGTTTTCGTAAAATGCTCTTCAAGAAAATCACCGAGGAAGGGGGGTAGTTTCTGCTGCCCTGTCATAGGGGTTCAGGGCAAACAAAGATCTCTTTTCTCTTGCTCTCGCTGAAAAACCGTTCAATTGCGATGGGGGGGGGGGACTTTTCCCTGGCAGCTGCCAATACCATAGCCATTTGCCCAAGGATGTGTGTGTGTGCATCATCTGCATGCGAGATTGTGTTGATGACAACAATGCAGGACAATGTTGCTGGACAGGGTAGCGCTATCCCTGGCAGAGCCATTGGGTAAGCAAATGGAGGGCAACATGCTAATTATGCGGGGATACCAATTCAATGGCAAACAAGCTATAAAAAGTCTCTAAAAGTCTCTATATAAAGGTAGAGAGAGAAGGGAGGTATGTAGTTTTTCCAGCTAATTATGAGACTGAGACTAAGAGAGTGAAAGATTGAGAGACTAAGAAACTGAGAGACTGTGGGAGTGAGAAAGTATGAAAGTAAAAAACTAAGACATTGAGAGACAGAGACTGAAAAACATAGACTGAGAGACAGGAAGACTGAGAGCCAAAGACTGAGAAACAGGGAGACTGAGATTGAGAGACTAAGAGAATGAGGGAATAAGAAACTGAGATATTAAGAGACTGAGAAACTGAGAGAGCGGCTGACAGGCTTAAAGACTGAGAGGCAGAGAAAGGAACTAGGAGACAAGAAGACTGGGAAGATCTGAGACTAAAAGACTGAGAGATTAAAAGACTGAGACTCAGACTGAGACTCTGTGAAACTGAGACATTAAGGGACTCAGACTCTGAGAGACTGAGACAGTGAGAGACTGAGACTCTGAGAGAATGAAACTGAGAGATTGAGACTGAAAGAACAAGAGACTAAAAGGCTAAGAGCCTGATGCACTAAGAGACAGATAGATTAAGAAATTAAGAGACTAAGAGACAGAGGCAAAGAGAAAAGGAGACAAACAGGGAGAGAGAATGAGAGACTAGACTGACAGACTAAAAGACTGAGAAACTAAGACCTCTTTAGCTCTAATCCCCCTTTTTCGTGACACCTCCACCGCGGCACAAATCCCAATGACTTGGCCTTATTTAGGGCTCCCAGAGCTGACATATTTTGGCATTTTCTCGGGGCTAACATCTATCTATCCATCTTGCCTTGCCTCCCTCCACTCCCCCTATTTTCCGAGTTGCACTTAATCCTGCTGCGAATCCTGCCCCTTCTGCTGCTGCTTTTCCTGCTTTCTGTTTGTTGCATAGTTTTTGGCAAACGGAGGACTGCTGATGGTTGTTGATGTTGCAGGCAGGCTGCCGATGTTGCAGGTTGCCGGTTGCTGATGTTGCTGTAATGCCGTGAGCTTATATAGGGCTTTAGTGGCGCTTATCACATGCCAGCAGCAGCAGCGG
This sequence comes from Drosophila leontia, assembly GCA_008042735.1. Classification (NCBI taxonomy): domain Eukaryota; kingdom Metazoa; phylum Arthropoda; class Insecta; order Diptera; family Drosophilidae; genus Drosophila; species Drosophila leontia. The sequence continues at coordinate 10,061 of VNKB01004122.1, forward strand.
CTGCCTCTGTTTTCATATATGCGATATATATATATATATATATATATGTATACAAAAACAAAACGAAAAAAAAAACCAGCAGCGAAATCAACTTTTATATTTTTGCATATTCGTGCTGGCGTTCGTTGTTTAACCCCTAACTTTTGGCCAAACAAAGTCAAAGGATTTTCGTTAGTTTATGTTATTTTTTGTGACTTTTCTTTTTTTTTTTATGGCAACTAAACCGCAAATTGGTGTGTTTTTGGGATTTGGGTTTTAGGTTATACGAAATTTTCTGATATTTAAATATTTCTTGCTTTTGTTTTCACTCAAGAAAAGCAATTTCCCTGAAAAGTCCGTGCCTTGTCCATTAATAATTGAATCGCTTTGGCTGTAAATAAATTAACCTTCTTCAAAGTTCGAGCGACATCAATGGCTCCTGCTCCTGCTCCAGCTTCTGCCACAACCATCTCCAGTTGCCTCTTCCGCAGTTCATTAATATATCAAAGCCGTAATCTCAGTCGAAGCTGGAAAAAACCCCCCATTTTCCTTGCTTTTCCCTCATTTCCCCACTCTCTCTATCGGTTAGCACGTAAAACGCTTTTAAACGGGGGGAAAACTTATAAACACAACGCGCTAATTATTTTTCGGCGTGCCTGCCTGCCTGCCTGCCATTCTCCCTCTTTTGGGCTTTTCGGGTTGCGTAACAAAATGTTCGCGTTGCGGTGGAAAACTTAAACCCTTTTTCCATCACGACACAAGTTGTATGTAGTCTAATGCCTCCAGACAGACATTTTCATTTTGGGTCCTGAGAATTTCCCTCATTATAGGGAGGAGAGGGTGAAGGAGGAGGAGGAGGAGGCGGCCTGGAAAATCACACATTTCGAAGAAGTTGTGTGTTGGTTCGACAGGTAAAATTACGCGGCATTCATCGTTAAGGGGGCTTAGACTCTAACCGGAGGTTAACCAAGATGATAGTGATGGAAATAGGGAGCCTAAGTAGAACCAAAAATTATGAGTAATCATCTGTGATAATTCCCCAGTAATAATTAAGTTAGTATTTATAGTCCTTAAGAGAACTAAAATATTTAACCAGAGGTTAAGCAGAGGTTTTAGAAATAGGAAACTTAAATGTAGCCAGAGGTTTTTAAAGAGGAAATCTAATTGGAAACCTAATAAGGTAATTAGGGCAAGTTTTTTATAATACTTTCAATAACACTAAAAAAAATATATAATTCTAAGAAACTTTCCTAACGCAAGGTTAAGCATATATATTTTTTCCTTTATTTACTTTCCTAGTCAAACTTTACTTTCCTAGTCAAACCCAAATCGATTCGAGATCCCCTCAAAAATGTGCGAAAATTCACAACTTGTCCATAGTTTATGAAGTGTTTTATTCGGGCCATGAACCCTAAACTGGCCAACTTGTTGTCATCATTTCGCTGGCTCAATGGCTGACTTGGCTTATCACAGAAAAAGAAGGGAGAAGAGTGGGGAGGAGTACCTACCAGAGAGGAGACAACTTGCTCAAGACATTAGCGGGAGGGGGGGCGTGGCAGGGGAAGCCGTGAAGCGAGGGCGTTCTGTGACGGCATTTGCCATTTCCGCTTCCGCTGCACGTACGTGGCACTTGGCCCAACTACTTGCCACACAGATAGACTTTCGGGGTCAGGCCCCAAACTCACACAGAGCCAAAAAAAAAAATCTCTAGATATTATTTTAGAATTTTTTGTATTTAAAAAATTAATTAAATTAAATACTAAGCAAGTCAAACTAGCTTTATAATCAATTTTTGAAACACTTTTTTAAGTGTTAATTCATAATTTCTCTTAAATTCCTTTTTATGTATTTTTTAAATATTGTTTTTGGTTTATAAATATTTTTTAAATATTGTTTTAGTATTATAACTATTTTTTATATACTTTTTTATTTTATAAATGTTTAAAAACGTAAAAATGTAATTTTATAAATATTTTAAAATATTTCTTTTATTTTAGAAATATTTTTTAAATATCTATTTTTAATTCATAATTACTTTTTAAATATTGTATTTATTTTAAAACTATTTTTTTAAATATTGCTTTTATTTAATAAAAACTTATTTTATAGTTCTTTTATTTTAGAAATATTTATTAAATCCTTTTTATGATTTTATAAATATTTTTCCAAGTGCACTCTAAAAGTAAACCGCCAAAATGTGGCAACATTCTTAGCTTTTGTTGTTATTTTTTCAGCTCGTTTTTTGGCCTCTGTCGCTTATTGTTGTTAAGTTTTATGCCGCCATTTTCTTCCGCCTTGCGTGTTGCACGTACTTTTTTTCCGGTACTTTGTATGTACATATGTGTTCGTTTGTTTTTCGGGTTTTTCCCCCTCTTCTCCTCCCCCTTATTTCGCCTTGCACTTAATTCCATTTTCACTTTCTTTAATGATGCTCAATTTTTTGCATCATTAATCTTAAGCGATTTTCAGCTTTGCCGCTGACTGACACGGCGTCTCAACGGGGTTTTCCTTTTAACAGCATTTTCCTACCATTTTTCCCCGCCTCCTGACCCCGTCCCTTTGCACTGACTGCCTCAGCTGCTGGCCCTAATAAGCGAGCTACAAATTTTGTAATTACAATTTCATCTTAATTGGCCTGTGTGCGCGGGCGATCATAAATATCATGAAAAACCATCAAATTTAGCGGTCTTTATTTTGTTTGCTAAACTTGACTAAACTTTTTAGCTTATAGTTATGGTATTTCTAAATATTATTTTAAGATATTACTGGAGTTAAGTGCTCATAATTGATTTTTGCAAAACTTTACGGCAACTTTGAACTATTTTAAATGCATTAATCGAGGGCAGGGAGTTGAGCTACGAATTTGTGAATGCCTTGAAGTTCATTTATCAAAGTTTGTCTGAGTTTTTATATTTTAGTTTTTAAGAAATTTGCTTTGACAGCTACTTAAGAATAAATTGTTTGGAGATATTATTGGGCGAGCTTAAAGACGTTTTTGATTGATTCATAATTTTTGTTAAATAAAACCTATAGAATTTAATCTTAAATTAATATGGAATATGAATTGGAAGAGATATTAATAATTTAAAAATAAATATAATTTAATAAAATTAATTTAAAAATAAAAATTTTAATAATTTTTAAAGAATTCATAATTTGCAATGGTTTTAAAAACAAATTTTTATAATCGAAATTTGTTCTTTATTTTTAAATGTTTATTTTTTGGACAAAACAAAGCTTTAAAAATTAAAAAAAAATGTAAATTTTAATTTTATTTTAAAACCGGAAATTAATGGATTTTTATAAAAAAATCTACATTTTTG